>JAQGBQ010000461.1:0-21566 GCA_034698485.1 Vertagopus arboreus | reverse complement strand
CTATTGAAGAACTTTACAAAATGAATGCGCTTGATTTTCTATCTTTAACAAAAAATTATGTCACCAAAAAATAACGTATTTTTTTCATATTATTATGTTGGTACGAATTTAGTACGATTTAATAGTTTCCGTGATTTTATTTTGTATTTCTATTCTTTATCTATTATCCGAATTTTTCTTCAAAAAGAACGACAAAAGACTCAAAGGTCTTGAAGATTTCTTTTTGAAACCAGATGCGACAGAAGAGAGAGTGGATTATGATGAGAAAAGAAGAGAACTTAAGTCCATTGTGAAGGCCAAGGCGAGAAATGCTAAAAGAAAGGATGACAAGAGGACTTTGGCTATTAAGAGGTCAATTAGGAAGAGGAAGAAGTATAAGAAATCTACAATTAATAGTTCGAGTAGTAACGCTGTTAGTGTCGGTGGTCAAAAATAACTTGTATTATTTAATTGATTAGTGTAAGGTTTGAATTTTAAGTATTTCGATTGATGGAATAAAATTTAAATTTCTCTTTAAATTAGTATTACGTCAATTTCATTCTAATTAGCTACTCTACACATTATTCACAGAGCATAACGAACTTTCAGTTAATTATATTTACTAACAATTTGCAAAATATTTTATTTTTAGACAGTTGCACGTTGTCCCAATATCTGAATTTTTCAGGCGGGTAAAAAAGCGGCAAAGGTTTCTAGAATTTTTTGTTGAGCTCAATTCGTTGGACTATTTTTTAAGGTTTTTAATTAAATTCGTACTAATTGTTGTAATTAGTAATTAGGCTATTTAAGTAAATCTAATCGATAAGATGGACACTGAGTCGGAAAACATGACTCCACCCAGTTCTCCGATTTTAGGCTACAGCGGACCGAAAGATCATCACAGTCTTGCAGGTAATCAAAATTATTATGCAATTCACAATCATTAATCATGTTGTTTCAAGTAGTTTGACCTTTTGACCTTGCTAATTTATATTTTGTTTTCTATATTCTCAATAGTTTCTGGCGTAGTATTCTGTCTGAGCTGCAAAGGTCAACCAAAAGTAGGAGGACTGGACCGTTCGTTCAGTCAAAACGGTTATATTCTACGAATGGGATTGATAAAAGCTGTAGGTGTTCTGTCTGCAACAGACAGTTTCGAAATGGACCGTAGTCCTATGCTGTACTCAATGTTTGGTCGAAAATGGGATCCTACGGACGTCTTTCAGCTGAAGAAGCTCGTGGCAGTTTCCAGAAAGAATATCGCATCGTTGGAGATCCTTGCTGATTCCGTTTATTCTTACAATTACAACGGATGTGGCCTTCATAATAATAATAAGAATCGAGATCGAGGGATGCAACAACACGAAGGTTTTCTGAGCGATGTGGAACCTTGGAGTTTGAGAAAGGATGTTTGTCTCTTCCTCAATTTTGTTGTCAGTCGAAGAAACTATTTTGCAAAGACTTTGACTCACCCGCAACTCAAAGATTTATTTGGAGGATTAAGAAAGTCACTAGGAAAGGCAGAGAGTTGGTCTGCTTTACTGAAATCCCATTGTGGTTACAGGGATGGCAATGATGTATGTATTATTTTAATATTCATTCATTCATTGTTGATAAACTTAACAATTTGATTTATTTAATTTCTGGTTGGTTTCAGTGTACATCTGCTTTATACCATACATTCCACTTGCAACTAGAACTCCGATGGTCGCTTTTAGTTTTTTATGGCGCTGATCCCCTCTCTGTTAAGTGGGTTCTTGAGGATTTAATATATCTGGCCTTATTCAAGTACAATCTGGAGAGAGACAAGAATCTCTGTGATAAACAACCATTTAACTGTTGGTGTGTTAAAGAAATGTGGACCATGTTTCGTCTACTTTTGGAAGAGATGGAGGTATTCTAAAATTTAAATTATATTTATTGTCTATTTATATTTATTATTAATATTACAAATATTTTATGCAATTGTTTAGAAAGACTTTTGGAAGACTTATGCTCAAGGAATGCAGACGTTTATTAGCAGCCGTAGCTCAAAACCTGACGCTTTCTTTCCAATTTGGCTAACCGTTCACATTGCTTCTTTAAGAGATTACGATCTCTCAGGAACGTACTCTCCAGAAAGGAAAAGGGAAGAAAAGAGCAATGCCTACTCATTTATCAATGATTGCCTTAAGGAATGGGTTAGTCGTGGGGGAAAGTCGGCAGAAGTTATGCAATTAGTTTATAAATTCCTACACTACTGGGGATTTGACTTGGAAGTTATTATTCTGTTTTGGAATAACTTTATACCGAAACTGGACAAAAATCTAGAAGGTAATAAATAATCCTGCTGGTTAAACCTAATGATTGTAAAATTTAATTTAATTTTTATTTCGTTCAATTACAGTTGGCAGTAGCAGCTTAAATCAGTATGAATCAGTGGACAAATGGGTAAAACTGATCGAGGGATTAAATTCTGAAAATAATGAGAATTTGACTGACATGGAAGGAAATCCTGATTACTTCCTATCATTTTTAAGACTTTTGGTTGGACATGCAAGACTTTGTAATCCTAAAGACTGGAAAAAGTTAAAATCTCACATAGGAATGAAACTAAATAGAAATAATGTTGGAAATTTTGGTGAAATCGGACTTGTTCGTGTCAGTACCTTGTACTTAACGTTGGCTTTCTTTACTGATGACACGATGTCTATGGTATGACAGTTTTTAAAAAATCAATATATTATTTGTGTAACTGTTATCAATAATAATTCTAAAAATATTTTTGCTTTGTTCTTGTTTTTAGAGCGAGAGACTTAAAGAGATCTTGGAATTTGGAAAAGGAAACGCAGGCCGTCCAGGCAGAAAGAAAACTCTCCTTCGAGCGAAAGCTGCCATGATTCTTCTTTTGCTAAAGAAATCCCAAAATATTAGCTCCGTGAGTATTACTTCAAGTTTAATGGACACGATAAATGCCATCATGTCTCAAAGTCCATTGGATACCCCGAAAAAGGATATGATCATGGTTTACTTGGATTTATTAGACTCCCTACCTTCTCCTTCAACTCCAGATTTTTATGAACAAAGTCTTCACAGAGATGACCTCATTAGTCCCAATCTTACAATGTGGTTAACTTCCTGTGGTTTGAATTATGTGACCAGAACCCTTCGTGTTTTAGATAAATTGACATCATGGATAATTTCGTCAAAAACATCTAGTCTCATGTCCTATTCGCAAGAGAGGGATGACATGGCTTCCAAGATTTCTGAACGGACTCTTCATTTTCTAACTCAATCTGTGATACTCAAAGCTAATCGAACTCCTTCCACCGACATAGAACCGTTGGCCAGCGTTGCTGCAAATTTAACTGTGTTGGGCAAAGGAAACGACGCGTTTGCCAAAAATTTGGACCACTTTGCTTTGAATGAAAGAACTTGTCCAGAAGTCAGTCAGTATTATGTCAGTAAATTACTCTCGAATGCAAGTAAAATGTCCTTGGAAAATTCTATAAGTGATTTAAAGTGGTGTCAGGTTTGGATGAGGCTTAATGCATTGGATTGTAGTGTACCTGATGAACTTAATGATAAAGTTCTTGGGACTGGATTTCGAAGCACATCTAATGAAGCCCTGTTGAAACGATTTTGTTCTACTAGTGATGACTGGAGTCGAGGTGATACTCAGACGATCCTTCACCCTCTTGTTGTACTTTGTAAAGCGGCTGTTGGCACTATATTAGTTGATAACCCAAGTTCTATCTCATCAATAATCAAAGCTTGTGCAATTGTTTTGAAGCATGTCACGTTTGAAAAAGTGTATGTCAAAGGAGATCAAATGAGTGCGGCTCACAAGATTTTAGAAACTCTTGTTCCTGCTTTTGTTGGGACTCCTCCTTGGGAAAAACTACCTCAAAAAGTTGTACAGTCTCTAAGAAATCATCTCTTTGATGTAAGTTTGATTTTTTCCTCATTTGTACCATTTGATTTCAAAACATTTAGAAACCCCTTTGTGTTTTTTAGATGTTTGAAACCGTCATCTCTTACCCCAGCATTGCTTTTGACCCTTACTTACAACGAAAGGTTCAGGATATCGTTACATTTGCAATTTTAGGATTCGTAGGCGACAGAGAACAGATGGACGATGACCATCCTGGAATAGTAAGAGTTTTTTTTGTTCTAGATTTTTTATGGTTTCTTGATTCCTAATTTTCTTTATATTATTTTCAGAAAATTATGACATACTCTGTGACCACAACAATCGAAATAGTTGGAACTATTTTGAATCAAACGATATCTAATTTATGCAAATCTTTAAAAGATCCAAAGTTGATACCGCGATTTGTGCAAGCAGTGACAGGATTGAAACAGAAACACCTCTCATCAGTTGTGATGAAATTTCTACCCGGCATTCTCACAATTTTTGTCTACAGTCCATCGCCCCAAATTTCCGCTGCTTGTGTAGAGATTACGATTTACGCTTGTACTTTTGGTCTTACACCTTTTAAAACAGTTCTATTAGACGCTTTCAAAAAAGCCCTGGATGCTGATTTTGGGTTTAAAAATAGAAGGTTTTATGAATTATGTACATTTTTAAACAAATGCTCACGGCAACAAGTTCGGACATTTCTACGAGTTGATCTTCTACCGTTACTGGAGGATCATGTTTTTATCTGTGAGTCAAAGCGTGCAATTGGAAATGACAATGCTTTGAGGTATAAACAATTTATATAAATTACGAAGTGTGTAAACTGTCTGAATTAATTATTTAATTTTGTATTTTTTTGCAGACAACCGTTGCTCAAATTGAAGCAGGAGATTGAATTATTGGATGCCCAAAGGTCTTAATGATATTTTAAAATAAACAAATAGTTGTATTATTATATGATAAAACATTTTTAATCGACATCGAACCACATTTCGATTATAATAAACATTTCAAGATTACATCACTAGATATAAAAAAAATTCACATTATTGATTATAATTATAGTTTAGAAATTTTAGCTAAGAACTGTTGGCAGTGCTGGTAGTACTAGTGTTTGTAGCACTCGCGGTCCCTTCTTCATCTGAGTCGTCTTCATACTGAAATTTACGGATAGGTTTTGGATTCACCAGATTTAGTCCAGGGGTTTTCATTGCACTGCTGGGCGTTACAGCCGGCTACAAATGTTAAAATCCAACAACAAATTAGTAAATATAAATCATTAATAAATTGTTATTTGGCTATACCGTTCGTGGCATAGTAAAACCTCCTGACCCAGACGCTTGCATTCCGTCTAGAATCTGTAGATTAGGATGTTCTGCTTCTTTCTCACGGCCAAAGAATCTGAATCTCTTCTTTTTGGTTGAAAGTTGCTGAGCCTGACTTTGAAAGAATTGAATCAACTTAACTTGTTGATTAATAGTAGCCTGAAGTTCGCTTTCTCGCTGAGTCTTATCCATTTCCACCAACTCTTTTTCTTCGATTATTATCTTTGCCCTATATAGAAAAACATCTTCGTCATACATTTTACAAACAGAGTACTGTATAAATTATCAGTTACAGCTAAAACAAAACAAACCGATCTCTATAGAATTCTGCTTTCTGCATCTCCTCATGCAGATCTGTTTTCAGATTAATCATTTTCTCCTTCATGTTAACAATCTGCAAAACAATTAAAGCCTTGCATAATTTTCTTTGCTAGTGTTTCATTATTTAAAAATTGAATATTTCTTACCGAATTTAGATAACGAGAGATTTCCTGGCTTTGTTGAGTTTGCTTCCGTTTCAAGTCCTCATGCATACAATCCAAGACAGATTTTTCGTGTTTTAGCTGCTCCATTTTCCCAGCCATAGCATTAAGCTCGCTCAGTTTCTCATCATATTTTTTCCTTAATTCTTCAGATTTTTCATGTAGCTGAGAAACTAGTTGAGTCTTGGATTCCACTTCGGAATCTTTGTGAGATTTTAAGCTTAAAAATTGTTTTTCAGCAAAGATTTGTAAGCTCTTTGCCTCACTAGCGGCTATCTTAGCTTCTTTCAGGGATTCTTCCGTAGTTTTCAACTTGTCGGACCACATTGTACTGAAATATATATTTAATTTTAAATTCAAAACTGTGATCACCATATGAAGGATTACATACCTTTTTGTCAGAGCAGCTTCTAATTCTTCATTTTTGTTGGATATGATCGTCTCCAGACTCTTTAATTGATTTTCAAGTATTGAGCACGATTCTTTTAAAAGGTCCATTTTCTAAGCAAAAAAAAATCCATGATAAAATGCAACCAATAAAACTTTTATAGTATTTTAAAGAAAAAGAGAAAAACCCACAAGCTTAGATGATTCATTTTCTTGTATCTTTTCCTCAACCTTGAAATCCTTTTCTTTTATCTCTGATTCCAGTTCGGATACTCGTGATTTCAACTGAACTATTTCTTCCAGGTCTTAACGTAGCAATAAAGAAATGTTTATTTTAGTTTATTATTAGTCACCACGATATAAATTGATTAAATCGTAAATGTGATGCGTACCTTTTGTCAAATCGGCCTTTTCGATTTCTAGTCGATCCTTCTCAAGCTTCGTTTCAGCCAATAACTTTTGGGTCTCTTCAAGGTCTTTCCGCTCCTCGGCAACTTCACTCTTCAAATTTTCGATGATGATAGACTGCTTGGAGTCTAACTTCTTTAACTCTTTAAGTTCAAACTCCAGTGTACTTAAAGCGAGATCAGTTTCTTTGCATTTCTCAGTAACCTTTTTCAGGTTGTCTTCAACTTCTTGCTTTTGTACAGTCAAAACTCGAATAACGGCTTGACAATCTGTGACCTCTTTTCTTGAAGATTGTAGAATATTGGCGATTTCCTTGATATTTTGTTTCTCTTCATACAGAGCTTCTTTGGTAGAGTCTAGAGTCTCCTGCATCTTAGTTAGCTGATCTTCGAGAACTTTTTGAGCACCTTTCAACCCTTCGGAATTTTGATTTTGTCGCAAAAATTCTTTCGTACTTTCAAAAATTTCAGATTTCTAGCATACATAAAAAAATATATCAAAATCCCCAATAAAAATCTATAAAACTCAAAATGAACACACCTGTTGCTGCAAGCTTTGTACAGACTCACTCAACTGTCGCACAATGTCATCTAATTGCTGAGCTTTCGTCGCCTCTGCAAGCTTTGTTTTCTCACAGTCATCCAGCTTCAGCTTTAAACTACCATTATCTTCGGCTAACTCTTCCAATTGTTTCTCCAATTCTTCAATTTGAAGTTGAAGTGTTGGGTCGTGCTCCTTTTCAAACCTTTCTTTCATTTCCAAGTAATCTTCAATAGCACGCTCCAAAGAGTTTTGAAGCTGTCCAATAGTCTCTCCATACTTCTTTCGAGTTTGTCTTATTTCTTCTAAACTTGCTTCTCTGGATAATCTTGTTTCTTCCATTCTTCCTTGTAGTTCTGAAATTTGATCTAATTTTGTTTGAATCAACTCTCGTACTTCTGCTTCGCGTTGTTCTATATCCCGAGTTCTTTGCTGTCGTTCTTGAGAAAGTTGATTTTCCAGGTCTTTAATTCTTGCTTCTAACGCTGAAGAGTTACGTGTCACACGTGTTTCTATCATTGAAATGCTACCGCGTTGTGTCTATATAGTGAATAATAATATTAATTCAATTCACTTATCAAATTTCAATAATTGTCTAAATGCTCAAAACTCACCTGAAGAAAGCTTTCTTCCAAAGCCGCTTCTCGTTTCATCGAATTATGCATTTCTTTATCGCTTTTGCTGACTTTCTGCTGTAGCTCTTCAACAACGGCTGTCAAGTCGTGTATCTCTGTCTCTTTAGCAGAGAGAGCGTCATTGAGAAGTCGAATTTCTTCTTTTAACTCGTTCATCACAGAAAAACTACAATTCATTCTGACTTCTTGAACTTTAAATTCCAGTTGCTCACGAGCGTCCTTTTCTTCCGACAAATTGGCTTTTAATTGCTCCATGTCAAGAGTCAGTCGATGATTTTCGCCTTTCAAACCAGCCAGCTCACTATCTTTATTCTCAAGAACTCCATGTGTGTTCTGCAGTTGAGTTTGCAGCATTTGTATTTCATTTAGTCTGTGTATAAATAAACGATCATTATCATTATTATGTCCTTAATGATTTCAGTTAACTGTGCACACGAGGTAACAACGCTTTACTTACTTTTCTTTAACTGATTCGGTTTTTATTTCCAGTTCTGACTTTAGTCTAGAATAATCTTTGTTTGTGTTGTTACATCCTTCATTGTTGATGCTCCCAACGGTGGAATCCAAGATGCTAGAGTGGTCTTGCGTAGAACGTGGGCAGGTTTCTTGATTAACAGTAAATCCAATATATGACACGTTCGACAAAGGTCTATGTGTTAAAGATGATTTATTCCGGACAGGAGTTTGATTTACGGCATCTTCAGACGACGTTGTTTGTCCAAACATGTCCTCTACTACTCCGTGAGGGATCGATACTGCAACCTCTGTTTGAAATAAATATTAATCGTTGTATCATATTAAATATCTTTATACTAATAAATTATTATTAGAATTTCTACCATTTCTTATCCCATCCCAAATCAAGGTGGCAAAGAAAGAATGACATAAAATGTCGTCGTAGTCCAGCCGTTCTTCCTGTTCTACTAGAAGACCAGCGATGAAGTCCTTCAAATCTTCAGATACCTTGATCTTCTTTGGGAATTCTAAAGATTCCCTTGGCTGTCAGCAAAACAAATTCGTGTAAACAACTACCCTGATTAGAAATCGATGTAACAAAACATTTTAATACCTTAGGCAATGTAATCTTCTTGAACGTTGCTAATGAGCTAGTGTCCTTGAAGGGATGCTCTTGAAATACAGTTTCATAAGCAATAACACCGATTGACCAAAAATCGCATAAATGACCGTAAATGAAATCAGTGTTGCCTAAGGTTCTCAAAATCTCAGGTGCTTCATAGCTGGCTTCCTCAACTTGAAGTGGGCTTGAAACTGTCCCGTCTTTTGTTATCCTGGAAGCTGAGCCAAAACCGGAAAGCTTAAGATGACCCAAAGAATCAAATAAAATGTTTTCCGGTTTGACACTCCTACAAAAATCATATCGGCGTATAAATAATCAACCACTATTATTACCAACCGTTAATACGAAAAAAAAGTTACCTGTGAACAAACCCAAGAGAATGAACAGCATTTACCGCTAAGACTAACTCTCCCAAGTAGAATCTTGCCATTTCTTCGTTCAGTTTTCCTCCATGTCTAGAATAAATCAAATCTAACGTTTACAACTGAACCTTTAAGACAAAACGAGCAAGTATTTATAATTTATTGATACCGATTCAAGAGTGTCAAGTAATTTCCTCCATCCATGTACTCCAATACATAGTGTATCTTCTCAGTGTCTTGAAAAGCGTAGTGGAAACCAACAATCCATTGTGTAGCATGTTTTGATAAAACTGACAGCTCTGCATCCCTCAAATACAACTAAAGTCCCAATACAATTAATACCAACAAAGTCGTCGAAAAGACAATTCAACATGAAAATGACTTACTCTTTGTTCTACATTCGTATGGAACTTGTTAATAGACTTCATAACAAACACACGTTTATTGGTCTTTTCTTTCACTACGTGGACTGATGAAAACGACCCTTGAGAGAGTAGCTTTCCAACTTGGAAGTCTTTCATGTTGACCCTCATTTTCTTCACTTGCTGAACCACGGGCTCAACTACAAAATTAAACAAATTATCCAAATCAATTTTAAATTCGAGCGATGCTAAAAAACGATAGATAAAAAAATACATTAAACCTACATTTGCTGATAAAGAATTGAGCATTGATGTCCTTGTTAGAATGATTCTCGACCTCATCAAACAAGACAAGAAAGGCGTCCAGCAGGCACTCTTCGTCCAGATTCCATGTTGAAACGGGATAGCTGAAAGTAGCCCCAGCAACAACATCTCCACTCCCTCGTCGTCCTCTACTGACCTTCTTCTTACTTCCTTCTTCATTTTGTTCTTTAAAATCAGACGTTTCGACAGTGTGGAGTTTACCACCACTGATGATACGGCGAAGACGGCTTTTCCTAATTAGAATCGAATCCGTCGCTTCGCTTAGACAGTCACCGGAACCGGACAACATTTTCCACGATTGACCTTCTTCTCCAATACGGCCCAAAAAAAGAATGACAACTTTCTTCACAAGAATCTGAAATAATTTTTAATCAACCTTAAGATTTGTAAGTGGTGACAGATAATTACGGTCAAATCAAGTCAAATGTGATTGACAAATCGTCACAAATCCAACAAAATAGAGATATCGGAAAAGCTAAAAATGACAAAGAAAAAGTTTGTTACCCAGCCAGCCAGATGTAGATTCTTGATGATTTCACTCGACAAAACTTTCAAGACAGGTTCATGAATAATTAATTGCTAGTAGTTATTGAAATTACTTACACTATATTATAACATTAACTTCAATTAAAAAGTAAACTTTGAAAATTTAGCAGAGATTTGTTGGATTGAGAAAATTTCGTGGACATTTTGATTCTCGAGTCGGCATCCCTGAGTCATCGAGTTAAGTGTTTTCAATGGTTTTTCAGCGTTTAAAAATCTTCATTTGCCTCCTAAAGACTCAATTTCACTTCTTTCAGGTTTTTTTTAAATTTATTTTTTTTGTTTTTTTAAAAGTTTTTTGGCAAATATCTCAAAATCCAATCATTTGTCTCACTATAAAAAATATCATATTCGAATCCGCATTAAAATTTTGCGTCTAACGACTTCAAAATGTATGATTAGTAGAATTTTTCTACTTAACTTTGGTAATGGGTTCTTTTGGTTTTTTTTTTATCCAAAAAAATAATGCTGCTATAATAATTAAGCATTAATTCTAAAGATGAACGTTTAAACATCAAGAGATATTTAATTCTGAAAGGGTTCAGTTTAATCATTAATCATCCAGTCAAGGAAATGCAAGACACTTTCAGAAATAACGGCCAAAAATCTAGCCTAGCATTAACAATTGAGGATGCAATTATAATTATACAAATGTTTTTGGCCACTTTAATTATTATTGTTTCTATTATTTTATTATTATTTTTGTTGGAAGCGTGGGGTTTTCAGAACATTAAAAAACTAAACTTTGTACGCTTGTTTTTGCAATTTGTTTTGAATTCATAAATAATTTTTCCCATAGGATTGGCAAAAATATTGTTGGTCATGAACATTTAAAAAAAAACATTCAATATTAATGACTGTTGTGTCTACAAAGTTTAATTCCCCATAAGACGTAGTACCTTTTACATTCTAGAAAACAATAAAATTAATCAATGGGGGTTTACGAGGTGTGGAAAGTTAATGACGTTGCACTGGAGAAAAAATTATTTTTCATAGACCGATCGTTCTTTTTGCTAATAAATATAAAAAGCCCGATTGTTTAATCTTTGGGTAAAAATACCCAGAATTAGATTGTTCCTTGTCCAAACATAAAGCTTCTACATTATCACGCACTTATATATACAATTAGTTATTAACAATTAGGTAATTCTTACGCAATCATATGCATGTACGAAAAATGTGGAGTTTGTAACAAATTATAAAAAACCATTAAAATTTCGTTATGAAACTTTATTCCTCATAGTTCAAGTTCACCTGTACTTGAACTTCCGTCGAAGCAGAGTAATAAAGAATAAAGCTAAAGATTTTACGATTCAGTAGAAGAATTCATGTTTTTTTATATTCCAAACACTTCTCGTTCTTTTGTTCTACTAAAGTGGATTTATTTCATAGCATCAATTATTGAGAAATCCCCAGTTTTGCGACTAGACAGATGAATGCAAAGGGGAAGTACAAAGTATGGCCTAAATGTAAATCGCACATTATAATTATATATATTAAGATTAGTTACATTAAAGGCTACTTTGCATAACGGCTGCTCGTAAATGTCGGTAATAAAATCTCTTCTCTGCATTACTTAAACTTGTATAACAATTTAATAACAAAGCAAACAGAAGTTGTGATTGGAAATTTTGAACTATAAAATATGAACTGCTTTTCTCATCCGATATAATTTTTTAAAAGGTATTTTTTCAATTTAGAAGAGGTACCAAACTGGATTTTCATACCGATAGAAAAAAGATTCATTTGCGTAAGGTTCGGTATTTCCTATTTTCTCATAGCACCGATAAAAAAGGAAGGAAACTCAATATAGTTTTAATTTTAGTGTAGATAAAAATCTTAATAAATTGCCCAAGATCCTCAAAAGCTCAAATGGAATAATCATTAAAAGTCCAAAAAAGAATTATTCAAAGATCGTTTCCCACATATTGAGATAAAATCGTACGTATTACTTTATATGATTGATACATATGTTGTAAATTGAAAAATATATTGTTATGTATGTACCTACTGTTTTGCTGCAAGTTTCATTTCACAAATATTTACGAGGGATGTGCTATTGTAGCAAGCAATTTGTAATTGCAATTTTTTAGGAGATGGGGATTCCCACAACAAAATACAACGACCCAAACCATAGCGTTATAAGCCTACATAAAAAATTGAACTTTTTGAAAACAAGATTAAAATCAAAGGGTTATATGATGATGATGTGCCTAATCGGTTTATGTAATTCCCAACAGTATGAAGCTGGGTATGTGTTTATAGGAAATAGGAATCCCCCTGCACGATAGTCAGTTTTTTAGGGTTCATTGCATTAAAAAAGTCTAAGGATATAAAAGGCAGGTCATGCATGTTTACAAGCCATTTATCAAATTCAAGTTCACGATCAACAAAGATTCAAAGCTAGTACTGGATTAAAAAATAGCAAACAATATGGAACTCAAATTCCCAAAAGATAGTGTCCAAAAGCTAATACTTTTATCATTCTTATCATTTCTAAAACAAGTTTTCCTAATTACCTTAGCTATCATATTTTTAATTGGAGCACCGTTTTTATTCACCCTTGTCTTGCCCTTATTTATTTATCGATATATCTTAGGACACTTAATACAATTCTTTAATCCCAATTTTGGAAAACTATTAACAGCAAGATCTACGATCTTTGGTCAAGATGACTTTCACAAGTATCCCAAGTTCACATTAATTACTGGTAGTCTATTGCAAGGCAACTTGGACTTCCAAACGATGAAGGACTCGATAAGGAAGAATTTAATCGAAAAAACACAACCCAATGGAGAACTTCGATTTCCAGAACTCCAACAATACATTATTAAGTGGGGTGGTTTCATGTTTTGGAAACGAGACAAGGAATTTAATATCGATAACCACATCGAATTAATAAACAATGCAGATCGATATGATGATGCTGACATCAAAAAAATTCAACAACAATTAATAGAAAAGCCATGGGTCAAAGGTCAACCTGTGTGGAATTTTGTGCTCGTCAATAATTACTACCCCAAAAACGCTAAAGACTCAGGAGCAAGAAGCGTCATGTTTTTACGATGTCATCACTGCTTATTGGACGGGTTTGCAATTACAAGTATGCTTTCAGAAGGACTTTTTGGAATGACAGCTGAATACGTGGAAAGTGAATTAAAAAGTTTCATGGAGAGTTTGACTTTCCCAAAGATTCCTTTTTGGTATTATTTTGCATTTCCGTTTTTATCTGCGTATGACGCTGCATCTGTATGCTTCAAAGTGTTCCAACCATCACCTTGGAGGCCAAAAGAGAAAGATCAGACTGGAAAATTTAATTTGGCAATTGGACCAGTTGTTCAACTTCAAGCATTAAAAAATATCAAATCTCATTTTGGGGTGAGCTTTTCAAGTGTTACGACTGCCGTTATTTGTGGAGCAATACGAGAGATGATGTTAAAAAAGGGGGTCAAAGTTCCCGAAAGTATGTTGGCCGCAGTGGCATTACCACTTCCGAGAATGCATGTCAAACTTAGAAATATCATGTAAGTGCAAACGTATAATACAAAATCATGTTTTTTAAAAAGAAATCTAATATTTATTTTTATAATATTGCAGGACCGGTTCATACGCATCCATGCCTCTCACTGAATCAGACCCGATAAAGAGGTTGCAATTCTGTTTCGAAGATTACAAACGATTGAAAACTTCAACAATTCCACTACAAACTCATTGGGCATTTATTTGCATGGGTAGTTTGCCAAATACATTCTGCAGACTCTTGAGTCGTAATCGGTACGTTCCATTGGTCATGTCGAATTTTATGGCTGGGACTGATCATTATTATGTCTGCGGTCACAAAATGGAAGAAGGACTTTTTGCTGTTGGACCTCAAATTGGAAGCGTTGGTAAGTATCTCAAATCAAGCTTTAACACGGTTTAGTTTATATGTGCATAGTATGTTAATATTTATATTTCTAAAATATGTTTGGTTGAAATTTAAAGGTTTAAGCTTTTGGCAAGGCAGTTACGTCGACATGTTTCGTATTTCCGTCGTGTCGGAAGCATCCGTTTTATCTCCAGAAGAAACTCAAGACTTGGCATCTGAGATTGCTAACCAGATAAATATATATTCCCAGTTTATTAATGTTTGATTATTGCTTATTACTAATACATGTTAACTAGTTTTTAAGGCTATATAAAGACTGATATTTATTAAACATTATTGATAATTGAAGGCTATATCACGTAGATTATTAACAACCATAAAAATAAAAATCATAGAAAACATTCTTTGTAGAATATTCTAGATTTCGTTTAGTTGGGACTTTTTCAGGTTCATACCATTTCCTCATAACCACAAAAGATTCCTCACCCACCATTATCGATAGTCGACACGTTTTCCAGAATGAAAGCTGAAGACTTTGAGAGGCAATTAAAAAGAAAGTTCCAATATGGTACTATTTTGCATTTCCCTTTTATGAGCTTATCACGCCGCATCTTTAAAAGCTATTCCAACCATCCCATTCGAAGGAAAAACCAGAGCCTATATTGGCTTGTGGACAGAAATTTGAAGCAGTTGGTTATGCTGTTGGCCCTCAACTTATGTCGATGAGACTGATTCTTAATTTAATCAGTTTATGCATTCTATTATATGACTTTTGTGATAATTTATCTGAAAATGCATTAAATTTGGATTTATATTTTTACAAGGTCTGAGCTTAAGGATTAAAAGCTACAATTTTGGAACTCAGTTACTTCGGAAGCGTCGATTTCATCTTAAGGAGAAACCAAAGCCTAAGATTAGCATCCAAAATCGTTAATCAAATAGACACCAATTATGTAGCTCATAGTTTGTTAGTGTTTCTTAATAATCAAAACTGATTAGCTATCACAAAAACAAAAAAACAGACATAAGACATATTCAAATATCCACTTAATAATTTTATCAACTTTCCTTATGCAGCCACAATATCCATATAATTCCCACATAACTGTTGTAATTAAGATGCAAATGGTCAAATAATTCGATCATCAATGATTCGAGATATAAAATAATTAGAAACTGTTTTTTGTATGTATTGTCTCAAGGTGAGGAGTGAGGATATGTATCGTGAATTCTTGAAAAATCTGGACCTTTACAAGATTAAAAACGTTAATTTATACTAGACTAACTCGTATATTAGATGTGTTGCAGTGTCCAGAGGAAAAGTTGCCCAAAATTATTATGTAAAAAGATTTAAAAATTTATCATCCATCGCCGTAAATTCTACTACTCTTATTCAAAATGAATTAAATCTACGGGATTCTATTATACTATAATAATTGTAATCCAATTTAAGATTGTACAGGCTAAAGCCACATCAATTATTATTAATATCATTATCAACTTTCTGTGTTTTATTGTTCTCCTAAATACATATATAGATTACATTTAACCAGTAACCTGGGAAAATTTGTTAACTTTTCTCATTTCCATCCAGTTCTGCTGCTTACAAGCTTTGAAGTTATTTTGGTGTCGGAATTAATTAAGAAATCATTAACCTGACGAATGAAAAACTATTTTCTCAGGAGAGGAATGCCCATGTAAATGTTAGATGTGTTAGATAGTATAAAGCTTTAACATTCTCATAAGTTGAATGGTCAAACCAAGCATATAATTTTGCTATAGTGTTTCTGAAATCAAAATTAATTATGCATTTTGTCGAACTGTTTACTTTATCCTGGAAAATACCTAACCATTTACTCGGGGCAAGAACTGCTAGATTATAAAAATGGTTACGATGCATTTATACCCGACGATTTTCCATGTTTTACTTGGTCTTTAACTTGCAACCAGTCTACAATCGTAGAACAAAATTCGTTTACAAGACAGAAAAATACAAGTTAATATTTTTGCTATAAAAGTGAGAGCATTTACCATTCCAAATCAATTTTGCAAGTACAAGTTCTAAATCTACAAACTATAATTTCAGAACTGCACGATGGAACCCAAACCCGAAATTGATCAGTCCTTAGTAGTGTTAGGGTTCTTGAGTTTTCTTAAACAACTAAGAATAATCATAATGGCCATCATAGTTTTAATTGTTTCTCCATTCGGATTTGTTCTTGCATCACCTTTGTTTATTTATCGTTACATTTTAGGACACTCTATACAATATTTCAATTCCGATTTCGGGAAGATCCTTACAGCAAGAGCTACAATATTCGCTCAAGACGATTTCTACAAGTACCCAAAGTTTTCTATTTTAAGTGGAATTGTAATGGAAGGAAACCTGGATTTCTACAAGATTAAAGAATCAATAAGAACAAATTTAATCGAAAAAAAGTTACCCAATGGAGAGCTTAGGTTCCCAGAGCTCCAACAAGGGATAGCTAATCACGGTGGATTTCTGTTTTGGAAAAAACCTAAGGATTTCAACTTCGATAATCATATCGAATTATTTAGTCCTGCAGATCGATATGAAGATTCAGACATGAGAAAAATTCAGCAATTATTAATAGAAACTCCATGGATCAGAGGACACCCTTTGTGGAAATTTGTACTAGTGCATAACTACTACCCCAAAAACGCTAAAGATACAGGACCAAGAAGTGTTATTTTCTTAAAATGTCATCACTGCTTATGTGATGGATTTGAAGGACAGGTCTTGATATCCGAGGGAGTCTTTGGAAAAAAAGCTGAAGAGACAGAGAGGAACAATTAAAGAATTTCATGCAGCATGTAAAGGTTCCAAAACTTTCGGCTTGGTACTATTTATTACTCCCATTTTTATGTGCCTACGATGCTGCAACGGTAACACTTAAACTGCTTCAGCCAACCCCTTGGCTACAAGATGAGAAAGACCAAACGGGTAAATTTAATTTAAGAATAGGAGAAACCTTTCCACTTCAAAACATGAAGGCGATCAAGTCTCACTTCAAAGTGAGCTTTGAAAGTGTTATTACAACCCTTATTTCTGGAGCAATACGAGAAACGATGTTAAAACAGGGGGTCACACTTCCAGAAACGATGTCATTTACATGGACAATTCTTCTCCCAAGAAGTAATGTCAAGCTTCGGAACATCATGTAAGCTATATATCTAAAAAGTGCTTGCGAATATCGTTGCGGCAACTATTCATTCTGTTAGTGTTTAAAATGATTTCCTTAATGACATCTTATCAATAATAAGTGATTCTCTCTGAATTTTTTTAGGACTGCGGCAATCGCATTCATGCCAATTGCTGAATCAGATCCAATTAAGAGATTACAAATCTGTGCCAATGTACATAATCGAGTGAAAAGAACGACGCTTCCATTACAAACTCAATTGGCATTTGTGTACATGGGAAGCTTACCAAATCCGTTGTGTAAGTTCATGAGCCAGAATCGTGCTGTTCCCATTATCACTTCCACTTTTGTAGTCGGGCCAGGCCATGAATTCGCTTGCGGTCACAAAGTGGAAGACGTGGTCTTTGCTTGTGGACCTCAAATTGGATGTTCAGGTCAGGATTTGTTTTTTAATAGAATCAATTAATAGTACATTGGTAATAATATTCTATATTTGTGTTTATATTTAAAGGTGTAAGCTTTTGGACAGGCAGCTATGAGGACAAATTTCGAATATCTGTTACTTCTAAAAACTCCGTTTTATCTCCAGATGAAACTGCAGATCTAGCATCTGAAATTCTCAAACAAATGGAAACATACATGGCATATGTTAATGTTTAATTTTCTATGCCCAAAATTATGTTGATCCCTTGCTTATAAGCTGATTAAAATCAACATTGCTAGCAAGCATTTTGAACAAGAATTACCGACAGTCATATTTATTTGGTCAACATTTTCTCTGCCTGAAACGTAGTTGTATTTATGTATTGTACATTTTGTGTCTATATCTTCACTCTATAATAATAAACCTTTTGCCTATCCAAACATCAATGTTAATATTGAAACATAAATTATTCAATAATTTGTTGTACCAAACTGTCTTAATAAACAAGTCTAAAAGAATTAATGCTGAATATTTTCATAAACTTTCGAAAATTAAGTCTGACATGCATTAGAAAAATAAAATTCTCGTACTATGAATAAACAAAAATAATGCATACGAAATAAAGACACGACAATCCGAAGATTGACCCGGATTCTACTGTATTTGAACATACGTCATTCATGCTTTATCAATTTGTCCAAAACAAACTTATTAACATAAACTACCTATAAGCCTTCATGTTGAATTGGAAATTTCCTAAGGAAATGTTCTAGGACGGTGGGTGTGTCCCTTGAAATAGTATGTGTGTCCATTTTCCCAATATCATATGTTGTTTTTACGTAAAGCTCACACAACTTGATGTTTTTACAAAAGCAATAATGAACCGAACAATTTTTCCGATTCGTTTGACCACTTCACAATATCAACAATCAACAAAAGAAAGAAAGTTTGCATAAAGAAAAAGTAATATTAATACAAACCCTTAACTATTATTTCGTATCAAGGTTAGACATATTTTATATATAAAAATGTCTCTTCATATAATAAAAGCCAAACCAATTCTTTTACCACTTCTCTGTAGGTAACGTTGATAAATAACAGCAATTGAACTTGTCAATTGTCAACATGTCTATAAAAAAACACAGCAATTGCATTTATGTAACCACTAGTGCTTATCGACAACTCGAACTTAGAGCATATTTTTTCGCAATAACTCTGAAAATGAAATCCATACCTTCGGGTAAAATTAGTAAAATTCATTCCACATCCATAGCAGTCAATATCAATCATGCTAATAATAATGTGAAATTCTCACCCGCTAAAAAATCTAATAACGATTTATTTGCAAAAATTAGAGGGTTAATTTATTTAGGGAAATTTATTGGGGTTATTCCTTGCAAAGTGAACTTCTTTGGACGTCATCGGTAAACAAATTTTTAATTCTTGACACAATTTTTAAAAAAATATATAAATTCAGCATTAATTATATAATTTTGAAAATTCTATGCACAGATCATGGAAATTAGGTCACGTCATTAGCTTAATTATTTCTATTATTCTTGGGATAAATGGAATAATTTCATTCATTGGAATGTGTCGTATGAGCAAGAAAAATGCAGCAGATTTAGCATGGGCTGCAGCCACATGGGTTTATTATTCTTATGGAACTTTTCTGTAAGTTCAGGAGAATATTTTAAGAAAAATGTTTAACAAATTGAATAAGAATGTCATATGTAAGCCTAACCCTTTTAACATTTAAGATATACATACTTTCTACGGAATTCTGAAGAACTCTACCAACTTTTTCCCAAATGGTCGAATGTTCAACTTCAAGCAAATTTAAACGACAAGAGCTTATCTAGAGATGCTGGGATAATTACTTGCTTTCTTTTTACTTCTGCCGTACTGGAGAATTTACTTCTTCAGTTTATTGAATTCCCTGCTTTTGAACCAGGTATATAAGCAGGGTCAAATTATTTTCAGAGATGAAGTACCCAAGTCTCAATTCTAACATTTACTTTTCACTTTCAGGAACGAATAATTCAACGGATTCAACTCTTGAGACTTATTACCGTAGATCTCACAGCTATTGGGCTAACCTGATTCCATACCACAAGTTTTGGGCCATATTTGTGCTAATCTCAAACAAACTTGCCTTATACGTATGGAACTTTGCAGATATTTTAATAGCGGGTAATTAATATATATTAATTTTATTGCAAGAAGGTAAAAATGCTTATCACAAGTAAAATTCTGATTGCAGTATTGTCGAGGGCAATTCATGCCAAGTTTAGGTTACTTTATGAAGATGTAGAACGAAAGACTGAAAGAAAAGATTCGATTTCGGTCCAGGAAGATTTTTACGAAGGATCAAAAAATGGTAGAATCATTCAAAATGCATTTTTTTTAATCTTTAGTGGTGAACTTTCTCTTATTTAAAAAATATTTTTTTTGATGAACAGAAGGACTAATGTGGATTCAACTTGCCCGAGATCACTCCGCCATTTGTAACCTTTTGGCCGAATTTGAACGATTCTTATCCCCTGTGATATTTTGTTCTTACGGGATCAACATCTACTTTGCATGCTTACAGGTTCGTAGGAACAGTTTTTTTTGTCGGTATGCAAACTGTAGATCGTGATCATTTAAATAACTTTTTTGGCATTTACAGCTCTTTCTCGGTCTAACTCCTACAAAAGACCCCCCGAGTGTTAAGTCAACGCTGCACACAATTTATACTACTTGGTCATTCGTCCACTTGATAACTCGTTTGTATGTTGTCTCAATTTCTTCAGCTAATGTCAACGTTCACGCTCATCTCGTTTCTCGGGTTTTACGGAGGTGCCCTGTTGAGCACTACACGACTGAGGTACAAATAAATAATAATTTAATTAATAATTTATCGACTTCTAAAAAAAATTGACTGATCTGATTAAATTGACCTAAAAATTCTAGGTTGAAAGAATGGAACGCAAAGTGAATGCAGGACCAGAAATAGGTTTAAACGGACTTGGTTGCTTTACAATTACCAAACCGTTTATTCTAAGCATCATTGGAGTAATAACTTCATTTGAAATCGTACTATTGCAGTCGTCTCCTCAGCCAACTTCAAACGAAACTAATTGCACAACTACTTAATTTTTTAATTTTAATATAACGAATTTGTTTAAAGGGTAATAGAATTTAGATAATTAATTTCTGTTCTGTCAGATGTTTTAGGATTGTTATTGTAAAATTTCTAGCTTTGTTTATGCAGTACCATCAATACATCATTCTTTGTTCTTATTGAAAAAAATACACATTTATTTTTATCTAATTAGATTTAAATATACATATTTAACAAGCAACAAAGATCCCAATCACATATGCAAATTAATTAGGCATAATTAAGACGCACATCTTCAAAAAAATTACTCAATCTAATCAGTAATTGAGATATGAAATACCAATGACCCATCTGCTTCTGCTAGTTTAATAATTTATTTAATTGTACAAGAATTCAAGAACATCTTCATAAAATTAAATAATTTGGTAACAATCCAACCACAATGACAATCAGTAATAAACAAGTATTAATCTTTGTAATCCATACAATAAAAGCTACTATCGAAGATGACGAGTATTTATTGTTTTTCTTTGTGGTTAACAATATTTAAAAATCTGATGAGGCATTTATAAAGCTTTAAATGTTTTAAACACATCACTCCATCCGTCATCATCATCAATCGTTTGATTGTTTGAAGACTTCACTTCTTCGATAGTTCGATAGGCCAAAGTAACCATT
>JAQGBQ010000460.1:0-21573 GCA_034698485.1 Vertagopus arboreus | reverse complement strand
ATGTATATTTGAGGTTTAATTTTATCTTTTACTTTCTCTTAGGGTGAAAGTTCAGAAGACAACAGTAATAGCTTAATAAGCCTTCCGGAGAAAGACACTGGGCTTATATTGCAGCGATATATTGAGGTGAGTACTTTATTTTTTATTTATTTTACATGTGGACGTACGTATTTCATCTGTTGCTTATCATTGGAAATCGAGCAGATATTAGACGACAAAAGAGATATGTAGGAGAAAGTATGAAAGAATTTTCTTTGTCATATGCACTATGTACGTTAGACTGTGGGAAAATCCTTGTAACCTTTGGCTTTTACTTTTTGAGATAGCACGATATATATATAGAACAAGGGGTGAAAGTCAGTGAAAGCACAAACATAATGTTATCGTAATGCTGCAGATTCCATGCATTTTATTAAATTGTGAAGGGTTTATTGATAAGAGTTCTTGACCTAATTTCACTCAACTTTATGTATCACTTGTAATTAGATCTCTTACTGTGATTGTGAAGAGTTATGTCATGTCTTGAATGGTTTAAATTAAATACAGATAAATGTGTTATGAATGTCGGCGACATTTATACGGCAATGTTCTTTTGACAAACATACTTAATAAAATTTAAGTATGAATCTTAACATATAGTAATGCCAATTAAAATAAAATATATGTACATTCCACAGCTATAGGGAATATGGCATGGTTAAATAATTGAAAAGAAGAGTAGAAAGTGTTAAAAATGTTAAACCTTAATTATAATTCGGACGTTATTTACTTAGCAAGTATAATTTATTTAAAATTTTCCATTCTATTTACCTTTTAAATTAAAAAAAATGTTAAACATCGAATTGCGAACAATAATGGAATGGACAAGATATTAAAATTCTGAAAAGTAGATATTGCCAAAGTACATTCATTTCAAAATTGAATGAATTGTATAGCATGAAAATCGTTAAAAATCAAATTGATAAAAGTACTAGAAAATCATAACTTTTGAGTTTAAAAAACTTTCGTTTTCTGGCATTTCATAGCTTCTTGGAGTAGGGTTTTAAGTATAAAAGGCATGTCCAGCAATAAAAACTGGTATGATTGTTTTTAGTTTCATTTTAATTGGACTTCAAGATACATTCTAAATACTGGTTTGCCTGCACTCGTAAAGTATTTAAAACTTCAATGTTTATAAACAATGAACAAATAACCTTGAGATGGTGATTATTGAATGCAAATGAGCATGCAAGGAAAATACTGATAAGAAATTGTTTTTTTATTATTATAATTATAAGTAGATGATGGACATATCTCATCAAAGCAACCACTGTCACAAAAAATATTTTTCACCTCATGCAATTCAACAATGATGAATGATGAGAGTTACTGAGATTAAGGGGGTTTCAGATAGTCATTGTAGTGCTCAACAATAGTAGTAACTTTTCTATGAAATGTTTAAATTGAATCCCCAAGATGCAAACCTCTACTATTAGATACTGTAAGGGGAAGCAATTCAAGTAACAACTTTCCATTTCTTGTTAGTAGCTTCAATTAATCAAGCTTAGGTGTGTTCCTCGGTGTAATTTTTAATAATCTTATTCACAGTGGTTACAATTGTTTTAATTCTTTCATCTTCACAAGATCAAAGAAATAATTGAGATTGAGTTAAATACAAAATGTAGTTCAATATTTCATAAATTATTTTTATATTTGGACAAACGGAAGGTACACATATTTACTGATTAAATTTCTTAAACTTATTGTTTTAATTCTAAATCAAAGCATTCAGTTCTATACAATATAAATTATTTGAAGGGGTTAAAATAATATGTACTCAGGGTTTTCTTCAATTTACAGACTTGAAGATTAGATAGGGTTGTTAGGGTTGATAAATCAAATGGTATTTGATTGAAATTAAATAACTTCAGTCTGGTTATATGAACCAACCTTAATGGTTGGCATAAAAAAAATTGACAAAATCATACTGTCTGAAAGATGAGGTATAGACCTTGGGTGATAATGACAAGTCTATGAAGAGTCAAAGATAAAATTGTTCATTTTATAAGATTGCGGACCTTTAATGAATAAGTCTTATTTTATATCTGCAGTTATCAGTGAAACTCTAAAACAGTCTGTAATTTAAATTCTATATGGATGTAGGCTTTACCGCAAGACCACTGACACATTAATATCCATTTTCTCAAAGGATTAACATTGTGGTAGCTCTACATAAATAGCTTGACTTTATGACGTTCAACCTTACTTAACCATAAAAAGATAGGATTCTGATATTGACAACGGAAATCCCATTAATTGTGTTCGATTAAACTGTGTACTAAAGCTGTTCATAATTTTACTTGTGTTAGTAGAGTGAAGAGTAAAAAGTGAATACCATATCATTTGGTTTTTGATGTTGTCTTTGTTACAAGGTTTTTTTTTGGCATTCAGTGATTAAAGTACTATTATTGTTTTGTTCTCTTAGAAATACGTTCTTCATCAACTTACAGTCCAATAGCTTATCAGTAAATTGGTTCGTGTTGCTGATATAAGACAACAAAGATGAGTCACGATCATCATCAAGGTCATCATGCAATGGTGAATACTACTCAATCTCCTCCAGAAATGGCTCAACATGGCCATGACCATCATAATCATGATTCCATGGGAACAGATGCTCAAGAGACTGGCGGTGGACCTCATAATATGATGATGCATGTAAGAAATGATTCCATTCTAATTTCCTACGGTATTTTACGAAGTTTAATTAATACCACAATGATGTTTCCACAGATGTACTTCCACACAGGAGAAAAAGAGACGATTCTTTTCGAGTTTTGGAAAATTTCTGAGACTGGTGGACTATTAGCTTCCATGTTGGCTATCTTCTTCCTGGCTTTCGTTTACGAGGCTCTGAAATTTTATCGAGAACATTTATATCGGCATTCTTTTCAAACTATCCAAGTGAATACGGTCTCTCTTCCTGTAGAAAATGGCAGTGGGGCTGTCAAAGAAACTCACAAAACGGTCCAGTAAGTTAGAAATATTATGACTATGATGTTCGATCAAACATACCTGTATGAATCCTTCCTAAAATCCTAAATAAGAATTTACAACCTAAACGTATGATAGAGTTGCTTCTACTTCCGCTTCAAATAATCCCTATGCTCCCGAAGTCAATCCTATTTTCATCTCTCAAGGCAATTGTATGTGTCCTGCTCCTGAAGAGAAACAGGAAAATTCTTCGAATAATAACTGTGGTGTCGTTCCAAGATCTTCAATTCCTTCCTCTCCAAAGTCTCGCGTTCCTCGTGCCTATTACAAGTACCTAATTACAAACCTTAATTCCCAACCTCTTACCGTGTTACGTCTAACTGGATTTTTAGAAATTATTGATCTTCAAAGTAAAGTCTATAAAATGGTTTTGATTTATTTTCAGGGTCAGAATGTTGAGCTGGATGCACGGATGGCAGACATTTCTCCATGTTGTACAAGTTATTTTGTCATACTTTCTCATGCTGATATTTATGACCTACAATATCTGGCTCTGTATGGCAGTAGCGTTGGGTGCTGGTGCTGGATACTTCTTTTTCGGATGGAAAAAATCACTGGTTGTTGACATCACTGAACATTGTCATTAATATAAATTCTATCGGGTTGAGTGGGGAACAAATAGAACTAAAATTAAACTTTTATTCAGTCTCTCATATGCTTTATGGAATATAATATGATTTTGTCGACATTGCCCGTAATTCCATGCGTAAAGGACCCAAAGTGTAGTTTGGTCAGGATGGAATTACGTGCAAAAATAGCTAATATTATTATTATAATTTGAATTTTTTGTAATCTCTTGAGTCCAAAGACTTTTTAAAAAAAGCTATTGGATAAATCTGTGATGGGATGTTACACATATATTGACCTAGGTTTAAGATTAGTAAGATCTGTAAAAGATTGGTTTTCAGGGTGCTCTTACAATGGAATTCTAAAGTTAATACATGTTTTGTATATACTTGTAAAATGTTTAGGCGGTCCTATGTAGCTAGTTGAGTATAAACTAGAATAAAATATATGTGGGATGAATAAGAATGAATCAATGCGTTGACTTTTTAACAGCATGAAGGAAGGGATTGAATCAGTAGTGTTTTTTTAAACTTTTATTGGAAACGATTTGGAAACAATATGATTAAGTCTCAAGTGTAGAAATATTCGGAACAGTGATTGGTTTTGGCATAGTTCTGAAGAAACTGTTAAGTTATCTTATACAATTTAGGTAGGTAGTTGAGAATTCACGTATTATGTCTTTGTCATTTATAGTGAAAAGTAATAATACTAGGTTTGTCAGCTAACTGAAGTAGACAATTTGGAATAGTATCTAAGACGTTAGTATGTTATATTTTATGGTTAGTGTTGCATGTAAAAGATTTCTGCATTAGTTAATTAGGATCCGGTAAAAAGCGTCAAAAGGAAATGGCTGCCATCAGTTGGAATGAAAAATTGGATTCATTCAATGAATATATAGATACTATCTAGTTAGGTAATTATTATTATAATATAATATGATAGGTTTATTATAGTCGTAGTATTTTCATCCGCCCCGCACATGAACCTTTGAAGACAGGGTTTGTTTTGCATACATTCTTGTTTCATACAGAGTTGGAACACAAAATGGTTGGGTCTTGCTATGTGACTGATTTAAGTGCCCACTGCAGAGTCGCTCCATCGTTGAAGCCTAAGGGTTTAGGTAACAATGAGAGGGATTAATTCGCGAATCTTGGCACCGCAACCTCTCGTGCTTTCTCATAGCTTCTAAAGAGTTTAATTTTTTTTGAAAGGCAACAAATATGTGAGCCCCTGAGCCAGAAAATGGAGTTATGTACGAAAGGACTGTCTAGTAAGGAATAGATGCATGTAATGAATTGTATATAGACTTTAGTCGATAAGTGTTGTCATATGAAAAAGAAGCTTGGAGACGACTCGAGGAAGAATTAGAATATTAGAATGGAGCAATTGTCAGCACCAATCATCGTCGTCCGATAGTTGCTGGATCCTCTGAACATCCGCACTCCGTCCTGGTCCCATTTCAGAATAGCCCCCAAGCTGTACTGCTTGTTGCTGTCTTTGTTGGCTGTGGTACCCGTTTGGCACTTGGCGTTGCAGCCGGGGAGGTGAAGGCGGCAGCATCCTATTACCACGACCTGTCACAAATACACTTCTCTCAGCTTCGCCTCCATCTTATCTCATTTTTTTTCGAAGATAATCGAACGAGCTAAATCCCTATCACACCAAGAACATTTCTTTTTCTAATCCCTCTTTCCCTGTACTGAATTCATGAAGTTTAAAAGAAATTCTGCCAAAACTGATGTCCACAGGATACTCACAGAAATTCACTACCTAAGGCAACTGCTTGATCGAAATTGAGAGGATCCCTTCGCATTCGGGGATCAGTTTGCGGTTGTTGTCTCCATGGCTCTCTAGGTAACTCACGACGCCCTCGAAATCCTCGTGGCTCTGGCGTATATGTTCTCATCATATGAGTGGGGGACGAATTCAGTCTGGGGAAATTGATTGCTTCTGCAGAGCCTACCATTCCAGAATCAGATATTCAGAATCCTCAAATTTTATTTCAACTTCATTTTTTTTAAAAAGAAAAGTCTAAAGCTACAAATCCAAGCTACTAAATTTTTAATCACAGTGCACTCTCACCTGATGATGGCTGATTGAGATTCCGAACATGCGGAGGTAATCTAAGTGCAGATGGGTGATTGGGTGTGGCAGGAAGACGCCTAGCACCTATACGTTTGTAATAAGTTCATTTCATGTAAAATGTGAAAGTCTTAACTTTCTCTCTACGTAAAAAAAAATACTAATTGGTACGGTCATAGAATACCTGAGCGTCTTGGAAGCACGGGATAGCTTCCATTGGGTTGATACGGTCTTTGATATGGGGGTGTTGGTGACCTTTCCAAACTGTTATTACCTCTTCTTAATATTCTGCTGATAAAATCAATTCATTCTCAATTTCACAACATCCTATCGGTGGAATGGAATTTTAAATATTTTAAGAAACCGACATACCTATTAGGTGGAAGAAACCCGTTACTATTTCCCCGATCGGGAGTGGATGGACTAAGTGCACTATCATGGTACCCTGGCCGGAATCTTACAGGAGAGGACAATGAAAATTCATCCCCTCGAAGTTTTCGCCGAGCTCTTCCTCGTCTTGACGTTTCTTCTCTAACTAACTCCACCATATCGGACACAGCATCGCTAAAACCAACTTCATGTGGTTGTAATGGTCTTCGAGTTGGAGATGGAGATCTAGATCTCATGCTCATTCGATGACTATAGCCCCGATTATGGGGATGAAGATGCATTGTATCTAATATTATTCACACATTATATAAATTTTTTTAGCAGCTCAATACACAAGTATATTTTAAATTGAATTTAATTCAAAATTGCTAATTCACCTTCACCTCTTAGCATGGACTCGTCTTCTTCACGAAGTTCCATGTCCTGCATAGACTCTCTGTCAAAGTCAAAACGATCTCGATTTGTGCTGTTCTTTCGCTCTTCTAATGGGCTAGGACTTCCATCTCTATCGTCCGTGATCATGTCGTGCAACTCAATCACCTAAAACGCCAGGATCAGAGTTAAAATTATGCTTTCTCCAACTTTCATCACATGCTACGACAAACTATTAAAACATACACATTTACATAACCATGCAGTGATTCATTCACTATAGTAGATTATTATACGTGTTACACAATTAATAGCTCATTTATATAAATAGGCTCTCTCTCACTACATGACACACTCGGAACCATGCTCATAGCTTATATACGACTGCTGACTATAATAATAAATATTATGATGTTTAATTTAGAAACCCACACGTCCACTACAAACTATATTATTGTTATCTGTTATGCACAGACGTTTCCCGACATTCTTTAGGTGAAAACAGAGTGCAGGAAACCTAATAGACTCGCCTCTAGAAAATTAGTGGCCTATTCATCTATGTTCCAGAGTATAATATTATAGTACAAGAAGAAGAGAATTATAATATTATCGCTACACATATTCACACGAGACAAAACCGAGCTGATATTAACTAACTGACAAAAAATGTAATCATGACTATATCTCTAGAAGTGTGTCGCTAAACAAAGCTAACCCATGTACATAATATGGTGTGCAGAGTATTTATTTATTCGCTAATAATAATAACGAAGCTATAATAGGCCTAAAAATATATTTTCTAAACTGACATGGGTGCAGGTCTAAAACTGACGGACGTCTATTTCACACCACAATTGGGGAATTTCAGTGAAAGCAAACCCCATTCTTTTGCTGCTGCCAACTGGGACGTCTCCTGGAAGATGATCGCTTTTTTTTGCTCCGCTTTCGACCTCGGCTACTTCCCTCTCTTTCAAGAAATTCTTTAATACCCTCTTCTGTTTCCTCCTCGTCTTCAACATGACCTTTGGCCATCCCCATTAAACATCGGAGTAACCCAGCAGCGGAAGAATTCTAAGCCCCAACCGCCAGTATACACATAATCTTTTCTCAGCTTTATCAATTACAAAGTTTGTATCTCGTGTCTAATATGTTTCTTTAATGATATTTTTTTTAATAAAATAAAAATATTAGTTCCCTATCTTTATATCATGTATAAAAAAAAATATAGCCTCAGATATTCTTTTAACTAATTTGGCTAATAAGCTATGTCTTAAAATATATTAACGAATAAGATCATTTTCTCCTTTTTTGATATGATTATAATTATTATTACCGGAAGTCCGACGGGTTGGTTCTTCCCGAATTTAGTCGTTTTCCAGTTTTCTGTTATAAGCAATCCGGCATAGATTTTCCCCACGGTCATTCTATTTCCTGATTGCGGTCCATCTGGAGGAGGGGGTAAAAGAAAGTCTAGCACTTTCCTCGCCTGAAGGGGCCAGATTCTTTGTATTGTGATTCGGAGCTCTTTGTCCGCAGCGTCCATTTCTTCAGCAGGTCTCATTTTGATATTTAAGTTTTCTCGGATTAGTGCAAAAAACGTTGTGGTAAAGTGCACCTGTCCCGTTTCATCGAGAGGCATGTTCATCCGAATTAATTTTTTGTAAGCTAATCGATATGGGCATTTGTTGCCGAATCCTAACGGAGGGTCCATATTTCTCAACATGTCGTACATCTCTGTGAAATGTATCCGACCTCTACAAAAATATATACATTCATTAGTATTAAAAAATGTTTTGTTTTGTTCTTTTAGCTTGTACAAATTGCCAACTTACGTTGCACTTGGATCATACTCTGCCCAAATACGAATGAATTCGTCAAGATGATGAGCACCCAAAATAGAAGAGTCTCTCGTTAAATAGTCAAAGTTATCCATAATGACGGCCACGAAAAGATTCAACATCTAAAAGATTACAAATAATAATATTAGAGGGGGGGGAAATTATTTTCAGCTTTCTTATGGCAGATGTATTTAGAAGATGTCCAAGATTTGAAATTAATAATTACCAGAAACGAGCAGAAGAAGATGAAAGAAACGAAGTAGGCATAGGCAATATTGGAACCGCAATCATCCCCAGCTTTCTTTGATAAAGGATCACAGGGTTGTCCTTTGATGCATGATAACATTATTGAAGGCCATGATTCTCCCGTTGCACACCTATTTCATAGCATTGTTTCTGTTACGCCAAGACCTTTCCCCTGCCTCACTCTCACAAGCAAAAAATTATTCAGGGTCTTATGAAGGACTCATCGAAAGATTCGAAAGGTTTTTTTTTGAAGCATTTAAAATTGAAATGATGAAGCCATGCAAAAAGCATGAGCGTGTGCTATTATATGTGCTTTATACAAAATGTGCCATGCAACAAAACTCCTGCCTGCGTTTTTTGCCGAAAACAATCTCAAGAGAAGAAGTTTAAATAGACAGTCCACCCATTGAGATGGGAACTGCTGTTGGTCGACTTTGGTTGCATTATAGGGCAATGAAAAAACTTATGATCAAATTAGTCAAGAAGTAAAAGGGTTAATTAAAAGTATACAAGTGTGAGAACTGAATTTAAAGAGGGGTGATGAGCCATCTAACTCAAATATTAATCATAATAGAGTTTATAAAAATGAGTGAGAAATATATATATATATATCAAGTAGTGGGTGATAAATAGAATTGAAAAGGGTGTATTGTCGTTGACTGACAGACAACTAACAATACTGACCGGAAAAGTAGCATGAGGCCTTGGAGGAAATTTCGAAAGTTGTTATGTCGCGTAATTGAGTGCTCAGGGTCCAGAGCAATATTACCAAATACCTAAGAGAAAGCATTTAGAATTACGACGGTTGCATTAAAAATGTATCACGAGCATCCCAAATAATCAACCCCATGACCAACACGACCCTCAAACCTCAATCAGGCAGATCAGGTCAAATTACATTTCCCAACTCATTATCAACTTACCCAACTGGTTAGTCAATAATTAAAACTACTTGTACTTGCACTACAATTACAAACAGACTAGACTACCATACTATAATTTTGAATATTTCTGTATAATATTGTGAAACTGTGCGTCAATTGTTTTCGAAAATCATCATCATCATCATCGCAGTTTACTATTGATACTATAATAATAAACTATCCGGGCATGAATCTAGAATCTACTTTTATAATACGAATAAAGGCTACGAATTATTTAATACACTACATGAATATTATGATTTGACTAATAGATAGTATATAATAGTTTAAAAATTCACATAGCGAATCGTACTAATAATAAAAAGGATGCATTTGAACTATTTTTAAAAGATCACCACAATTAGATACGCTACTATGATATTACCCACACATTTAGAGTGAATCAATTCTAAGAACTACTTGATCACAATGTTGACTATAGACTAATAAGGCCTCCGTTTCCAACTAGAAGATTACCCATCAACCAACAATAGAGACTAATAGATCTATAACTTAAACTACGACTGTAATTACTAACGAACTAATGACACTAATGAGCTACAGCGAGAGCCAACGCGGACATGTAAAAGTGTTTACGAGTATTGACTACAGAGCCCGGAAGAGTAATAACTATTTTTATAAACTGCTTCTACTACAAAGAGATCTATTTTTACGACCAGCGATGACAGTTTGATTGAGACTAGAAATCACCGAAATAATAGAAGGAGCGCCGCAAAGAACGACTGAAAATTGTTATGTCGGTTGATCGCAAGGTCCGGGTCAAACTTCAAGTTCCCGAAAACCTACACTTTACCAATATAATTTCATGTATGTAGAAGTATTAATTAAACCAGAAATAATGAAAACTACATTTTTTAAATCTATTCTAATTTACTATATATGTACACTATGTTTTTTTTTACTAATTGAAACTATATATCCAATCCACCTCCCAACGTCTTCTTTCCACAAACCATGAGTAGATTTGTTGGGTCATATTTGGTCAATATACAATTGGTATCAAAAAGTGTTTATTTTTAACTGCAATTCATTCTTAGATCTCACCTGCATCCCGATGATAGCATAAATGAAGAAAAGCATTGCTATCAGTAAGCAGACATACGGCAGAGCCTTGAAGGACTGGACAAATGTCCACAACAGAATCCTGATCGTATATCCTTGTCGAAGTAGTTTGATTAACCTGGCTGCTCGAAACAGTCGTAAAAATGCCAGGTTTATGAAGTTTTGCTATTAAAAAAAAATCAGGAAATCAATCCGTTAATTCCCGTAATTACCATCCTAAATAAGAGAAAGTATTTCTTTATAATATTCCTTTCTTACTGCAAACTCCATAGCTAACGCATCGATTATACTTCCGATGACCGTGATGAAATCAAACACGTTCCAAGGGTCTTTGAAAAAGTTCTATAAAATTCACACGCAAAATATACAATTTTATACAGTTCATCATAAAAAAATCATAAATTACTATTGAAAACGGCAAAAACAGAATAGTAGATATATATATATTTATTTTTTAATTTAGAAAACGAGAGAAAGTAATAATCCTGCATTCCTAGAAAAAAGTCCCTGATTCTGACTCTTTTAAGGTGATAGTATTAACTGACGGATATGAGACACTTGAAAAAGAACAATAGATTTTTTTTCTAACTCTAAAGTGCAGGAAATGGTTGGAAATTTCGGAGGATTGGTGGAAAAGGATGGATTTATAGACTTATATATAGAGAGAAAGGAATTATTTTTCAGTCATAGTAGTAGCTACAACAGGGGTTGAAAAGGTATAATATTATTTGTACTAATCTATACAAGAGTCTATGATAGGAAATGGACACAACGAAGGCGACAAAATACACACAATAAGAATACATTTGATAAATGACAAGAAGAGCAATTACAGAGACAGATAAATATTCAAGTTGACCGAGTTGTTACCTTGGGTCCAAAAGCACAGATTTTGAGTGTGCACTCGATAGAGAAGAGCAATGTTAGGCCTAAATTGACGTATGTCAGAATGTCTTCGTACTGTTCTGGAGAGCGGTGATACTATAGACACAAAATATGGAGAGGAAACTAAGATTCACAAGCTCTACTTATAAGCTTTCTCCTTCCAAATTATTATTTTTACTTATAGTTTACTTTCAGTAATAATACTTAAAACTAATAAAACGAAACCATCATGAACTTAAAATGTCATGTCGAACTTGACTCACACCATAATACATATCAGATCATATACTGAAAACACACTGAATTGCTAACACTAAATTGTGTACAAAATAAAAGTAAAAAACATTTTACACACTAGTATATCATAATATGTCTATAATGTTCTAATCAAATTATTATAAACCAGAGTCACAACTAAAAAACAAGGATCTTTATGTACCTTTTGCACTATTAAATTTTTGTAACAAATCCCTGAAAAAATTATTTTGTAAATTCAAAGCCAGTTTATGGCATGGCTAGAACTGTTTACCGAAAACAAAACAAAAAATCACAGTTATTATTTTTACTTGTTAGTAGAGTTAATAACAATTCATCGTGTTAGTGTGTTATGCTAACTATTTCATGCCTTTTTCAATCGTGCAAAATGCAGATTCACTTGCAGAGTTTCATAAATATTTTTTAATTTTATATGTAATATTAATTTGGTTTGATTCAGTGCACAATTCAATAACATTCTCATTCAGATATTTTTGTTAGGCTTGCAAAAACAAGCGATAATTGCTCAAAGCAATTTTGAATAGCAATTCATGCAATTAAAAAAAACAAGTCGTTCACATGCAATGTTTAAGCTAGGAATGAGTTCAAAGAACAAACCTTTTTTTGATGATTTCCTCCCCCTTTTTGGATTGGAATTATATTGAGTACCGTTCTATTTTTAAACTACTAAATACTTAAAGTATTACTGCAATTTATTTTTGCTACACAAAGCAGAATGACACCGACAACATTTTACCCAATACACATTGATTTACTGAGTATTTAGCTTTTAATTAATTCCTATTGTTATCAAACATTGTGTATAACGCAGTTTTTTGAAGTAGAAAACAATAAATTGGATGGAAACTGCTAAAAAACCTTAAATATATTTCATTTCTTTCTACTGCAAAAATGACTTAATACTCAATGTTTGTAACACTAATCCTAATTATCCTGTTGTAATATTAACACCCATACCCTACAACTATTTTATTATACGTAACTAACATCGCAACTTTACTGAAGCGATAGGAAAGAGATTATAGAAAACACCAATGTTACAGAATGGTCCTAAGAATTACTTAGAAGAAATGAGATAGTCAGAGAGAGAAAGCACAGAGATGTAGAAACATTGATAAACTCCTACTACACCATACCAGAAAAAAGTTTACTATTGGCTAAATTCATGACAGATGACAGAGAGTTGCACATTAAGACTCATCTACTCTAAAAGAGTTCTAGAACAATTTAAGCCGGAAGTTACGAGAAATTAATACACTGACATTGAACAGGTTAAAAGGGGAGAGAGACTTGAGTGAGTTTTGGAGTCAGGGGAACATCTCACATGTCTCAAATCCAATGATATTAGTCAAGGTTGAAAGGTTCTAGAGATTAATGAGTAGATTATATCAATGATTTAAAAGGCTGCCCATCTATTCCTACCCCTGTCTGTCTAAAGAAAGTATTTTTATCTAAAGAAGGAATTGTATAGCTGAGACTGAGAAGTATTTAGATTATTTAGTAAGATATTAAAATAGAGAGAAAGAGCCATTTTATGTAAGGGATAGTTTACATAAAGTATAAATATGAGAAGAGAACCAAAGAGTACATTTCAGCTATATGTCAGTGTTAATTGAATACCTTTATTCCAAAAGAGGCGATTTTGAGCGTACACTCGATGAAGAAAAGGCCCGTGAAAGCAGTATTCATATAATGAAGAATGTCCTGGTAGGTTTCGCTCTGACGGTGGTACTATTAATTCACATTGATCTCATTCAACACCTGACAGCTTCTTAATAAAGATCCGACCACCACCACCAGCAAAGACTCATCATCATCATCACCACCATAATCATCATCGGATACTTTCACCACAAATTCCGACCGATCTTTTACCCACTCATTCATACTTTATATATTCAGACAAAAACACACGTCACGTCACCCCACATTTACAAGCATGCAACTACATTAATCTACTACAATAAGACGGTTTCAGACACTTTAGTGTTCCACTTTGAATCTTTGAATCATCTAGCACGATTTCCAGATTCACTCACATCCATTCTGAATTGGCTACACGATTAATTTATTTTTATTAAGAGACATGCTTTATACTAGCATTGTAATTATTTGTCTTTTTAAAGATTCAAAATATAATATTTATCATGCAACTGAAGTATAAGAGTAAGACTTGACACAAGCAAAAATTAAATTAAATGTTTGTTTTTCAAACAAACAGAAAGTTACTTTTAACAAAGCTATGGATAGACAATAGGCAGGCTGTTTAGAGCAATAAAAGCTAGAGTATAGTGCGTGCAATATCAAGGTTATAGTATTTACTTGGTAAGTAAGTAGATTATTTTTATGCAATAAAACAAAAATTGAAATGCATTGATGCCATCGTGCTTTATAAAGAACAGAACTTCACTCGAGACACATACATGCTGTTGTTGTTGCAAAGTGAAATGTAAACAAATTGTTACTTCAAAGTCAATAGTTGTTGTAACGGTATTTGGTTATGAATCAAGCAATGCATATAAAAATACCGTTTCGTGCTAAAGTTGAAATGGTTAGTGAGACAAATATTGTAACTTAGGCACGAAAACACGTACAGACAAAATTGTAATATGATGGGCAGCATACCCAGATACATGGGTAACTTTACATGCAAACAAATAGAAAGAATACATGGAAACTAAAGCTACATTTTAACTAGACGTTTATACTACTACTGTCAAAACTACGAAAGAAAGTCACCCATTCCAGTGCCAAATTCTAAACTGTGAGTGAACTGTGCTGAAAATGTATATATATAGTAAACATAAATTGACATGCATACATCCGTTATTATTCCCCATCTCATTCCCAAGACACAATCTATATTCATTATTATGGTTAGTTTAGATTAATGATGATGAACACAATAAAAAATATGACCAACGCACAAAAAGAGTGTATTGTTCCTAAAATATTGATAAGATATTAACAATAAATGATTGTTTCTGGTTGAGTTGAAAGAGAACTAACGTGTCATGAATATTAAATGCTGTTGATCGTGATGCAAAGTCATATTTATTCAAAACTTACCTTCATCATGAGGAGTAGCGTGTTGAGAACGATCAACATCATGATAAAGTATTCAAACGGTGTGGAGGCCACCATTCTCCAAATTTTGTACTTTATTGAGTCCCGACTTTTCGGCATATACCTTTCCAGCGGTCGTGCTGAGATTGCAAAGTCGATGCAAGATTTCTAGATTTTTTTTTTAAAAAAAAAAGCTCATAGTAGTCACAGAAAATTGAGGGGTTCAAGATAATTCTCGACTGAAAAAGGTTCATGTGTATCTACCTGGTTTTTATCTATATCGCCATCCTGAAGCTCTGCTTCACCTTGTTCTTGGAAAGTAATAATAATCAATGCGACGAAGATATTGACGAAGAAAAAGGGGAAGACAATAAAGTAGACTACATAAAATAGGGACATTTCTATTCTGTAGTTAGGCTGTGGTCCAACGTTCTCCCATGTAGCTGCCATTGAATTTTGAAGAATGCTATACACAAAGGGAGAAAGTACATCAATAAGTTATTGACCTATGGATAGGCATAATCGATTTCATTGCATATATAATTATAGTAATTTCATTTCTTTCTTTTATCACTTACGTAGGCCAACCCTCGCCGGTTTGAACTGCGAAAAGTGTAAGCATAGCTACTATTACGTCATCGTAATTGAAGTCTTGTTTATCCCAAACTCTACTCGCTAATTGGGGTGGACCGCTTCCCTTTACGACGAAGTATTCTCCCTGACAATCTTTCTTAGTTAAACGACTCTCATCCGTACAGTATTGAAACCGACCATTGAAGAGTTGAACAGCAATTACAGCAAAGATAAACTAAACCAATAAAAATACACATTGTCAATTACCCCCCGGTTGTGCTTTATTCTAGGTTGGAGAAAGCTGGCAGTTGATGATATTTTTTATTCTAGTAATTCGAACCTGAAAAAGAATGTAGACGATAAGAATGTTGAAAACATTCTTGAGCGAATTGACAACACAGTCGAACACAGCTTTGAGCTTCGGAACACGCTTAATTGTTTTCAAAGGTCGCAAAACACGTAGAACTCGAAGAGACTTGATGGTATTTAGTTTGGCACTCAGATCGCTCACGGCACCTCCCTCGTCACCTCCACCGCTCCTATATTATCACATTGTCCGCGTTTAAATTTGTTTCTTTTTGGAAATTTGTCCATTAGTTATCATCATCATGATCATATCTGTGCTAACAATGCTAAAAGAACATCAGTTTCAATAAGAGCATATTAATCTATTTACAAAGCAAATTACTATTTTTTCTAGGTAGAGCAAGGAAGGAAATAATTGATGAACTACTCTACAAAGAGGCTTTTTAAAATTTGTCGAATTTAGCAAGTAATTTGTGGTGTGAAGAAAATCAAAAGTGCTGTGGTACCATGGCATATATAGAAGTGTGCAAATAATTCTAATATTAAAGAACTCACTGAGTACTGAAAAAGAACGCGATGAGGGCGCAAATGACGACTATAGCATCGAGAATATTCCATAGATCCCGGCTAATTAATAACATTCGTATTAAATTCACACTATGGTATAAACGGGATGTCCACAAGCTAAGTACTGCATTGTATACAAATATATACTCACATAATACTTTTATTTAATTTGAAAATCTATATCTAATAAGGCCATTTGTTTTTGCTTTAAGGAATTGTCAATTCTCAAACAATGCAAGACTTTTACTCGGGAATATCCTAATTTCATATATAGGTAAGTGCATGCAATAATGAAGTTGTATTTACCAATAGCTTCCTGGATGGAAAACTACTCCTAAGTCTACAACCTACAATCAACCCAATCAAATATAATATATAGTTAAGTATTCGTATGTCATCCGCCTTAACATTCTACTAGAACTTTTTTTTAAAGCATCACAGCACTCATCAATCATGATCATTAACAAGTAACAGATTATCTTGGATCCCAAACCAACAAGCATTCCAAATTTAAATTGTTCAATCCAACACTACTGCAAGAAGTAAGTGAAGGAAGTGTTTGTTCACGATTACCATAATAATTTAAATATATATAAATACCCTACATTTTTACCAAACCAAGCTCATACAAATGTCATCTTGCTTTGACTAAAGTCTCAAGTATATAATCTAGATTGCCAATTTCAATTTTCGTATGGGGATGGCAGTATATAAAAAAGAAGTATCATTTCATCAAGAATCAAGATCAACCAACAGTTCAAAGTACAATAATTTAACTTATTCTAGAGCATACAATAACAGCTGAAGTTCTGCACCACACCACACCACAGGGTCTCATCAACTTTTAATTCTGTAGACGCTAAATTAATTAACTACAAGATTGTCAATTAAGTTTTCGACAAGCTCTATGGACTCAAACTAGATTCAAACTTTCAAACACTCGTTTACAAAATTCTTTATGTATTTAAACTAGAGAGAAATGGCTCAAAACGACAGAGAGGAAAGACGTCCTAGCTTAAAACTATTTAACTCTGAGCAGGCGAAATTGTTTTTTAAAATATTTTTGAAACTTTGAAGATTTTAACTAACTATGAATTAATATTTACGTTATCTCAAAGGTGAATGATGTAATGGCACATATTACAACGACACTGTCCATTAGGTTCCAAAGATCACGTAAATATGAGCCCGGATGTAAAACGATTCCCATGTCCACCACCTTTTGTTTGCCCCATGTGTGTCAATAAGATGTTCCATGTTCGTTCGGTTTGAGCAATTGTGTCAATTTTTTCCATAGTTAAAAGTTTCACCAGAGATTAATAATCATGAACATAATCGTACATTTCCATTCATCCTTTACATTCTTTAGCAAATTGACTGATCTCATAATTGTGTGTGCTTATATTTTTTTATATTTAAATATATTGGATAGAATCAAGAGAAAAGTCGAAAAGAAAAAATCCTTTACCTTTAGAACCATCTCTACTGTAAAAACACCTGTGAATGCATAATCCAAGTAGTTCAAGAATTTGTTTCTATCTGAGTCTTCAACAACAGGATCCTCTGCTGCCAACGCTATGCTACTTAAGCTTATCACGAGCATGATGAATAGATCAAAGTACCGAAGATTTACTACCCAATGGGCTCCTCTTCGAATTCTAATAAGAAATGTGGTAATTTATATTAATATCACATTTTTTATTATTTTAATGTACCGATTATTGAATTTGTGGATTGCAAAAAAAAAACTTACGGATTAGTAGGAGACAAAATGAACATGGAAGAGTACGGAAGCATTGGCTTAGGCCCGGTAGGTTCTTCATCATCTGTATTATCTCCACCCCCGTCGCCTTCTCCATCTTTAAGAAGACCGGCTTGTTTCTGATTTAGAAATATTCAATAAAATATTTTTTCGTTTTCAAGTTCTAGGATTTGTAATAATGCATTTTAATATCCAACCTCTTCGGCTTCATGTTGTTCTTCCTCCGCAGCAGTGAGTTCTTGTGCGTTGGCCAAGTTGTCGACGGCGATAGCCAAGAATACATTTAGTAGAGTGTAGTTACCGAATAACACTAAGATGATGAAGTACAGACTGTATACCATTCCTGAACGGTATCCACCTTGGGATTGAATCCCTTGATACATTACTTCATTCCAATCCTCGCCTGTCAATATCTGTAAAGAGAAAGTTAACTTTCACTTTCAGCAAAAATCCAACTTTTTCCATAGAGTTTTAAAGAATAAGCATGTTTTATTATCAAACCTGGAATACGGTGATAAGTGCAATAGGGAAGGAATCAAAATTGGTCGGTGGGGTTCCTTCCGGTAGATTAAAAGCTCCACCAAACAACTGCATTCCTGTTGGTTATAAAACAAATAATGATAAAAATGCAGCCTATTTCAGGTTATTTTATTCTAGGTATTGGCAGTTATAATTTAATGTTCTATGAAAAGCTACGTAATTAATACTATTCATATATTAAACAGTAACTGTCAATGTATGAAATGTGAGCAATGACTTACCCAGTAATGCGAAAATGAGGATGAATAGAAAGAGTAGAAAAAGTAGGGAAATGATGGATCTCATGGAGCTTAACAATGAGATAACAAGGTTTCTTAAGGACGACCAGTATTTTGTAACTTTGAATATCCTAAGTAGACGAAGAGCTCTGAGGACTGAGAGACCAAATGAGGACTCTGGTTTAAACGCTGACCACACCACTTCAAATATGGACCCAGAAATAACAACGGTATCAAAACGGTTGAAAGAGGATTCAAAGTAAATACGAGGTCCCAGGGCATAAACCTTAATTAACATCTCAAAGATAAAAAGGCCCAAAAATCCATATTCAGCCAAATCTGTGAAAAGAGAAAGTCAACGTTATTAAATATCCTACTCAATAAATGCAAGATTAGCTTTCAGTATTGTCTGGCTTACAGTTAAAATGGGATAGCCACGCAGGCTGATTGTAATGTTCCATGGCTACACAGGCAGTGTTTAAGAAGACAAGGACAATGACAGTCCAATAGAACCATTGTTGCTTGACAGTGTGCCGGATCCAGAAACGGAATCTTTTCTCGGCTCTCCAGAACCTCCGACATGCACCTTGATTTCTCACTTTGGATTTTAGGTAGGCTGCTCGAGGAAATCCTAAAATACCAATTAAACACTAAAATCTTTACAAAAACAAAACATAGCTAACTACAGCCATATGCTACTTTATATCATCTACAATAATAATTAAATTACTCTCTGCATATAGATAAATAAGTTGTCTAGAAGTCTAGAAGTACTAGAAGATCATAATATGCTACCAGAGGCAAAAGAGGCCTAAGAACTAATTACCAGACAACACGATACTTATTACTCATGGTTAAGAAATTATTACTATAATATATAGATATATATATAATAGTAGTTTAACTACGATACCAACGTGTGTGCTACTCAATTACAAAAAAGACATGTTACCACTAAATGCCAATCTAATTGTAGCTGAAGAACACCATATGGAGCCAGTTATTGCTCAGTTAATGTTAATATAGATAAGTACTTGAACACAGCAAAGATCTAGCATTTCATTCAACAATATAAATCAATTTTCAAACTTTTAAAATCAAACAAGGTATCGTTTTGGAATGTTTTACGAAAATGTCAAGTGAAAGCCAGTGAAAGCTAGAGAAAGTGAAAGTTCACTTTTTTGCCATTGTTTGGTTGTCCGTGCTCAAGTACTTTTTCTCAGCTCCTCAGTTATACATATATTAGTATAATTGGCACTTACTAAAATATGAAGCTAATAAGAAAACTACACTACGTACAGTTACTGTCAGAGAATACCTCAATCTGAGCTAGTGCATTAATTAGTCAGAGATTGCACAGACTTGCTACAGACACTAATCACTGTGCATATAAACTAATAAAGATATAGAAAATGCATAAGGAAAGAGATAAAAGGTTGTGATATTTAGGAATGACAGGTCCGGGGGAGACACACGAAAGCTCATTTCTGCCTCTGTGAGACGGAAGTGGAATAAGAAGACCCCCTGGAGGAGCGGCAATCACCTTTCGACGATTTCTTCTTGAGCGGAACTAAACAGTGAGTACATAAGGGAAGTCAGTTACCAAATTTTCTTACAACAAAGTACAATTAATCAACTCTAAAATGTATCCCTAGTTAGAATAAGATATTATGCTTTCCTATTGATAGACATTTCGAGATTTCATTTCTAATCATCATGACTCTTTGTCTGAAACACATTTCCCTAGCCTAGCTAAATATATATACATAAAGGTTAAACTCCAGTTTGGTACTAGTCATCAGATATTTCAGATTCTGTCGTTGCGAGATTCTGAGTGTAGAATAGGTTTTATGCCAAAGGAATTGACTCACCATCGTCGACATCTTCGGCCTCATCCTCTTCTTCTGTGTCGGTACTTCTGCTCTTCCCAAGTGCTTTCAATTTTTTACGCTTCGCAGCAGCGCGCCTAGAAAATAATAATAACATTTTAAATATTGATAAAACTGACTTGTTTAATTCACATTTTTCTCATTATCCGCATGAAATATTCGATGGAGTAGAAATTACATGCTTGTCGATAAAAAGCCAAAATCTGTTCATAGATTATGAACAAAATGAATAAAGTTACCTGCGCGCTTCCATAATTCTCATCTTTTCTTCTTCCGAAGTTCGTTCTTCCGCTAGTATTACTTCCTCCGCTTTGCATATCCACTCCACATACCCGTTTAACTCCCGTTCTAACTGTTGTTGTCGTCGGAGTTTCAGGAAAGCTTGGCGGTTCTCTACTCGTTCTCTCTCCTTGGCAAATTCACTAAATACATAAGAAAAGAAATAGATATTGTCTCATTTTGTTCTGAAGAAAGTTCTGGAGAAAGCAGAATGTATTTGCATTTCATCCTTTATGGCAGACAATGTGTTATATAGCACTGCTTTATGAAATGAACGACCCTCCAGTGACACTTTGATGTATCTTAAATATATAAAATACAGTGGTGGTTTTCTTACCCGGAAAGAACACCGAGAACGAGATTGAGCATGAAGAAAGATCCGAGCACAATGAGAGGCACAAAGTAAATCCAGTTAAACGCGCTCCCAAGAGCATCGTTGGTCTATACACAAAAATGTGGTTGCCATAAATTGGTAAAAGAATTAAAGGGTTTAACCCGAATTCTAAAAAAATAATTTCGCCAGCCTGTCATCACTTACCCAGTACAATATCGGGGTCCAGCCTAACAAAAAAATTCAATTATTGTCTATTCCCCTAGAACTTTGTGCAGTGGAGTAGAGCGTCGTCGAGTTTTTGAGTTTCTACTTCTTTGTATATCAAAATTTATGCAGCCAATTTT
>JAQGBQ010000459.1:0-21579 GCA_034698485.1 Vertagopus arboreus | reverse complement strand
TGGCAGTGCAATAAGCACGGCCTAGCAGATCAAAATGTCAGACATGATCTGATGTTTAATTCATGTGTTAATGTACTCGGTAAGCCAATAATAATAATAATATTAGTTATGTTATCATGGGTTTGATAATTAGTATTTAATGGGAAACGCGGACTCAAATATCGAAATGGACTTATATCATGAGTTCATGAACCATTGTCTTATAGGTAATTCAGTTTATAAGCTTAGAGAACTCTAACAGTAATTATAATTCATATTTTTTGTCTCAGCTAATGCTCTTGTTGCCTGCAGGTAATAGCACTAAGACAAACGTCGCTCTCCGAACCAAAGGCTTCTAAGTGCTGAAGGATATTATTGTCTACGTCGAACAACAACAGCAGGATTCATCAAAAAATAGAAGGAAACATGCTAAGTATTTGGTGGATTTAAAGCCATGCGTTATGATTTTAGAGAAAGATTTGTTTTGCATGAAGGGCAAACGCCATGACAATGGCTTTGAGAAGTTTAAAAATTATTTAAACTTTTTGGACAATGTGTCTCTATACAGAGAAAAATTACAAACCCTCTCTAATACTCTTGACGATGTCAAAGAGTATCAAAAAGAGGAAAGGAATACTGGGAAAACGGACACCTTTCTTAGTACTCATTCATTAATGATAAGCCAAGAGGATGAGAATACAGAAGATGAAAAAATTGATGATGATGAAAGTCCTGGAAATTCTGACCAGGAAGAAAATACATCAGATATAGAAGAAGCAGAAGAGCTGTCACAATCTGAGGAAGAAACTGAGATGGACATCAATTAAAGAGGTAAATGAACTCAAACTTGTATGCAATTCTAAGTTGAGCCTCACCAAGAGAGGTTTAGGTAATATTTATCTTGCATGCATATTAGTCTCAAGGTTATTGAAAGAAAAAGGGAGAACAGAAATATGATCAGTAAAGATAAGAAATGATTTTATTCTAACTTGCAGACTCATTTTGCATGCACAAAAATTGAATATATATTTTAAGACTTTGGAGTCAAACATTTGTGAAACTATTCCATAATGAGAATGGATAAAAAATACATGCTTCAAACTCGTAAGTTAAATGAGTAAGGACGAATGAGAATGAATGGAGAAAGCTTGTTTTTAAATATTTAAAAATGCTATTTATTTAAGTTTGGTATTGCAGGTCGGTCTTACTCATCCCAACCACGCATCTCTGCTTGCAAAAAAAATTTAAGCTGAGAATAAATAAATAGAAATCTAAATTCTCAATTTTTATGTATTTCAGGTTGTAAAGAAAATAAATCAAGCTGACAAATTTGCTGGTAGCAGGTCAAAAGTACGTATACCCGTGATTGTTAATTGCAAGTTAATATAATGAAGTTGAATATTATAATGCCTCATTTTATTGTTACAGAGTCAATCCTGTCAAGTTCTATGAGTTTCGTCTTAAAAATTTTATATATTTAATATTTATTTATTTATGTCGTTCCCAGATTCATTTAATTTAACTCGGCATATGAAAACTAATGACAAAATGTTCATATGAATAGATATTTTAAGTAGTAGTGAATAGAGCAGTCTGGATACAGAATAGGATATTGTATTTCAAGGCCAGTGGCAAGTGTGTCAGATTTCTTTAACGAGTGTGGAAAATAATAATATAATCTTCAATCACCAGTGAAGTCATCTGCCTCATATTATGTCTCACAATCTTATATTATTATTTTATCCATCATGTCTACTGAAAATTTTGATAAATAATTTATTGCAGTTTGGATTTAGTTGTAAATGTTAGGTAAAATATTTGGAAAATGACACAGTTGCTTACGAAACTTTTTTAAACTCAATTGAAATAATTTTAAAATATTTAATTTTAAAATGATAATCGTTTTTATTGTTGGTTATGTTGATCAATTATTAAAAGTTGAGTTTCGACAGATGTTTTGAAAATAAATTAAAAATGAACCCTATATTTTTAAACAAGATTTTGTGGTTAAAATTTTGCGTCACACACATTTTTCTGCATGCAGTTTCATAAGTCATATCTAGCATTTGAGGGAATTTTCTTATAATTTACATAATTATTGTAGCAAGTTTCTAACAATTTGTTGACATAAAACAAAATCAATTTATACCATGAAATAAGTGCACTAAAATGTTAGCAAATAATAATATAATATCTCTATTGTTTTCTTATCTTTATACTCACTTAGTTTACATAAATGTTTGTAATATATGATAGAAGGAGAAATAGCTTTACCTTGATGATAATAGTTTCAATAGCTGTACAAATTATAACTGTCGAACACAAAATGTATAAAAAATTAAGCATCATGATATTTAAAAATCTATTTTCTAATCACTACAAGCTTCTAAATATTTTTATTCATTGGGTAGGTCTTGTCAAAATCTGTTGCATCAGCATCTGCATAAAAGAACGTAAAAAAATATTATAATAATCTAATTGTATCCTTTATAATATGCAATGGGTAGTAAAAGTTGCAAAAATATCGAATTTGTATAGATATGCAAGCCAGGTTTTATTGTATCAACATAAAATGGTTGGTCGGATAGATCTATAAGAAACTGCAGGGTTGAAGAGATTTGCATTTAAAATGCTGTCAATACTAGAAATAGGATAGGATTTATAATCATAAGAAATGTAAACAATCGAATTTCAGTTCAGTGGACCATTTAGTAAAGCTCATTTTTTTCTGCTCATGATATTACACTTTATCTACAGTAGTAGTGTTTTTATTATTTGCTAGATCGATGTGGCTTCGGCCTTCACAATCATCTTTAAAGTATATTAAATTGAATTAGTAAGTTTAGTCTCTAGTATTAATGTTCTATCTAGCGTTGACCATCTACTTGGTATTAATATTTTCACATTAACACCGGTCGTTCCTACTTTACAAGGAATCTCAGGAGTTATAAAAGAGAAATTCGTTAATTCTATGGTGTATCCACAATTTATCGAAACTAGATAAGATCTTATAGAATGCTTTCCTTCTGACAATAATGGCTGTAACTCTGTTTTATTGCCTTGCACCCACTTGTAAATGGAAGAACCTGCTAGGACATTAGTGATGGCATACAAAAAGGCTCTATTTCGTTTTCCTAAATAAACCACTGATACATCTCCCTCCGATACTTTAGTGCAAAAATACGGACAGCTTTCCATTAAACTATACATGGTGGAGCCTCCGACTTTTAGTAAGGCCGTCGTACAAGCCACTGACCCTGAAGGAGATGTGGCAAACTCATCATATTCTATAAACATTTTATAAACATGGTTCGATAATAAGCGGGCGGATAATTCGTATGTCCTTTTTACAGTCTTTGTGTCTTTGTGGTCTCGATATTCTAACATTTTTAGTCGAGGGGTATTCAATTCGTGGGCTCGTTCCTCTATCCGTCTTAGTCGGGCTACATGCACTCGTTGGATTTTGTGTGGCTTTTCTATCTCTTTTATAGTATACCATAAAGGGGGTTCGTATTTTATAATTTTATACGGATCTTTGTAATATGGGCCCAACTTGTTACTCGTTCCTATCTTTTGAAGGTTAGGATACCTCAGCATCACCCAACTCCCTATTTCGAATGTAACGTCCCTGTGCCTGTCATTATACAACTCCCTATGTTTTTCTTGAGCTCTCAGTACATTGAGTTGAGTGATTTTTCTAGCGTGTATCAACATGTCGATATACTGCTCTGGCAATCCCTTGATAGTATGAGCACCTAGCAAAGCGTCTATAGGTAGTCTAGGGTGATATATATGTAATAGGAAGAAAGGGGAGAATCCTGTACTTACATGTTCATGTCCATTTAGGTCCTATTTAGATCCTATCTGACTACGAAAAGCTTCCCTTTTCAAAATCGTCTCAAATTGCCTCTTGAGCTGGTTAAGGTTAAATAAATTACCTAGCAATTTTGGCATAGGTTCTCCTCGCGGGCGCACCCAATAGATAATTGTGAACGCCGGTGGAAATGTATGTTAAGTCTACGTATATAGAGAAAGTGAATATAGTATGTCAGGCAAGTTAAAGCCCTAAAGAATCGCAGAAACTTACGACTGGCAAATACTGGAAGGAACCACGGACGTTGAAAAATCGGGCTGACCCGAGCCGGAACGGGGAAAGGAGGGAAACAAGGGAATGCAGGTCTAGATAATTCTATGTAGTTCTTAAAAATGAAATGAAGTATATTCTTATTATGATACTTGGACGGATGCTGTCTTTGTATGCACAAATAAAATGCAGAGAGCGATTGTTTAGTATGTACAGCCAAACCCTGACTGGGGTCTGGAGAATATTTATTTCATATTTATAACCACGAAGTTTTCCTTGTTGTCAATCTCCACCAAAATCCATCTCGACTGCACCTAGCAACAGTGCAGTCGATTATTGGCTAAAGGAACTTCTTCAGGCTTATTTTTTTTCTAGATTTAAAGGTAATCACCTACATCAAAATTCTCGACTCCCGACTAGACCTGTATCGAAATAGAAAGGGACCCTTAAGGGTTTCCCATTTGTTTTTAAGCTGATCATGTTTTCTGGTAGTTGTACCTTGATTCGAATTGAATTCTCGTTCAATTTCTAACAAGCCTTTGCGTTTCCCATCCGTTGTTTTGAAATCTGTTTTTTTGCTCTCTACAACCAACTTAACCTAACCTACCCTAACCTAACCAAACGGACGACATCGATCCTTTTTGGTGCCAGGTCTCTACGTATTGTCTAGGTATCGTCCAATATGGCCGGGCCTGCCGGCCATATTTATTTCTTGTGAAAGTTGTGGAATGCACTTCGTTTATATTCGATTTTAAAAAAAATTGCAAACAATGGAAAATCACAAACTTAAATATCAAAAAAAAACTCTTGAATCTAACTTCAAGTTCTGCGTAAAGATTGATAAACAAGTTGAGTGCTCAAGCAGAAAACTTCAAGGAATTACTGTACAAGATGTTACCTTACTACTTGCTGAAGAGATTAACAGCAAGGTCTGTTGCAATCAACAAGTGTTACTTTGTATCGACAAGTAAAAACGATTGAAAAATATTATTCAATCTGTTACCGTGAAACCAAAGTTATCAAAGAAGCGACGACACTTAAAATATTTCTTCGAAATTCCATAATGCCATACTATTCGGAAAAAAGGACAAAGAAAAAGCGTGGATGCTCTGCTTGTGAAAAGGTAAAAAAAACATATACTTCTTGATTTTATAAGTAACTTTAAGGAATTTAAAAAATCAATTCAAAAATTCAGTTTTATACAAACTTTTAAATATTACCAAAAATGCTTGTCTCAAAAACCAAAAATTCTATACATATTTCTTTTGTTGGTTTGAAAATTGCTCAATAAGGGGTTGAAATATAAATAAAATAAAACCACCAATTGGCAATAATTCGACCATTGTGATCAAAAGACTTTACCTGCAAGGAGAGTCAGTTACTCAATGTTTTTTTTAGAGCGAGAGTCTGATATTTAAAAACATATTAGAGTAACACAGGTGGAATGCATATACAAAATATCAGTTCTTTTTCAAAAATTTTATCGAAAAAGACTAATGACGCTATGGGTGTGGATTCTGACCTGTCTTCCTCCGAAGCTGCAGGGGGAGTAAAAATATGTAAGTGAGTGAGGAAGTCCGTATGAACTATCTCCGAATAGAGATCGGACTACTCACTGCACATGTTTTACTCGTGGTAGGCGTGGGACTGGAGGGGGAACTTCTGGGTGTGTTGAAATTTTCAAGATCGTTTTTTTTGGAAGGGTCCTGTAAATTGACCCAACCACACCCCTAGGGGGGAATCTGACCGGCTTTGTCTCTTCTACTTGGGGAAAGGCGATATTCGATAGGTAATGATCCTTGAGGGAAACGGGGTGCAGCTGTTGTAAGTGAACTTTTGAGGGCGTGTGGGTTCGTGAATCGTCCTCACTACCGTGAGTTACACGCTTCCAAGGAGGAGCGGACTATCGGCGGTGCTCATTTGTTAATGGGGATCTCTTCATGCATGACATGTCATGATCCTGCCCCCACTACTCATACTCACTCATGCTTGTATGCCGCTGAGATAATATATCTTATGGGGGATGGAAATCAGCGCAGTAGGCTTCGTGTGACTGAGTGAGTCTGCAATAGGTCAAGTGTGGCCTGCGTGACATGGGGGGCTACCGCCTCAATCAGTAGTCACCCACACTCCAAACACATACATAATCTCTCGCGTAACATGTATCAGTTTTTCTAGAGTTTAGTAAACGAACCAAGACATCTGTCAGATTCAGAATCTTTGAGCTAGCACGTATCTGAAAACAGCAATACAATTAATTATATTTAAAGTGTGCATACATTTTGGCTAATCATGGAGTTTCGAAACATCTATATCATTTCTCAATCAGTTATTTGCAGAATAACTAATTAGTTAAAAGACCCTTACCTTAAAGACAATAAACGGAAAAGTAACCATGAACTGAAAACATCCTAGAATCCATGAGCAATGTTATAATAATTCTGTTGAATGATAGTGTCCATGTCACGCACGTACCCCATGACCCCTGGATATTGATTAACTCCGGACATATTTGGATGCAATCTTTTAGCCACAAGTTACGCATTTTTGACTTTTTTTATCAAATATTTGCATGATTGGTTGGAAGTTGCGATAAAATTTAGAATTGACTTCTGAAAAGGGTTCCTTTGTAAAATTGCGCTTGCCCATTAAATGCAGCCCGAGCCGTTTGAAGACGAAAACAAAATCATCAAGTGGTAATTTGATACGGACAAGGTCCAGAATTGAGATTAAGAAGTTCAGAAGGAATGAAATGAACGACAATACTTTAAACTTTTTTCAACTACCTCTATTCCGAGAGAGCATATATTAATATTGTTACTTGTGGTTTTAATCTTAATATTAAAATACGCCCTACGTTTTCAGCTTCTTCATCTCAATTACTCAGCCTCTCTTGTGCTGTCTAATTGCCTGTTGTATGCATGTATGTATTTAGGTGGGTTTCATGGCTATTGCTCATAAGCTCAGACCAATCGGCCGCGGAGGTCAGAGTGGACCTATTGCGTACACCCCAGGCAAAAAGCTCCTAACCATCAATAGTCATAGCAGCTTTCTTAGCCAAACAATTTACTGATAACCATTCTTAATGGCTTGAAAAAACCTCTTGTTCGGAAATTCATAAATCCTGAATGTCGCAAAAATAGTTTTTGGGTTGGTTACCTGTACCTGCGGAAAGGTTCGACTTTTTGTCTCCCTTGCCCTAATCAAGCACGCTAGCCGTGCTGATACCCGTGGCTCATGAAGCCGTTGGTAGTGGACCACAAGCATAAGTTCATTGCCAGCCCTAGATGACAAGAAAGTTGGGACCTGCCCTGGATCCTAGCACTTACACTCATCCCGTGAATCGAATGTCCTTCCTCCTCACTCAGTCCCAGGTAACCCCACCGCTTAACATGCGGTTCCAGCCTGAGGACCCCTACGGCAGCATGGGGGCGTTGAGAGGGCCCCACGGGTTTAAAAAGGGCTCCAATGCCAAACACAGTACGCACAGACAAGTGCCCCTGGTCTCGACAATTTTACCCAACCCGCTAGTTGATCCCCTATTTCTCCACACAGCCGCGGTCATCATCATGGTCAAATCAATGGACCCAGGAGGGGAGGTATAATAAAAATATTCCAATCTCCACTCGGTGGTGGTTCATATGGAATATTATTATTTCCCTCTCTCCATCCCATATGTTGCAAATAATGTTTGAAAAAATGGACTTAATAATTCGAGATCATGATTCCGGTCCAATCCATTAGGATCCCCCCACCCACAAGGCACTACTTCATACATTAAGTATATTTTTAGTTAAAAAAATCCTTAATGGTAGGTTTATTAATCTTTTTAAAAAAATTGCATTCCCTAACGAAAGGGTTAATCCATTCAGATCTCCCGCCGGTGAGCCTCTTGCCTGTTGTTTTTATCGGATTTTCATAAAAAATAACGCCCATTTCAAAAACTTCATCATTCACCTACAAATCTCATTTCAACGGTAAGTGCTTAATATTTAAAATTACAAAATACAATACATCAATTTTAAAAGGATTTTAGAGGCTAGAATAAATCTCTGAAATTTATAAAAACATCTCTTTGCAAATATTTTTTTGTCATGAAGGTGAAGAAAAACTCAAACTTAAATTAAAAAAAAAACAATTAATAACCGTAGATAGTGTCCATCTTTCTTTACTTTGATTGGGATTTTATGCAGTGGCTTAATAAGAAAAAGGGTTTCAAAAGTAATTTTATGGAGGAGTTTTAATATATCATCCCCAGAAAGTTCATAGTGTGATTTAAAGGGAATTTAGGGGTTTTAAAATTATTTTAAGGTAGGATTTTTAGTGAGATCTACAGATTTTTAATGTTTTTTCACAATTTTTATTTTAATGCGGTGAGTCGTAAGGAACAAAAAAGTGGTTAATTCTGGAGAGATAAGCGCCTAGCTGAGCAGAGTTACGGCGGAGCAACTGACAGGCCCCAGCATGTTAATAAAGACCTGGGGAAGTCAGTCTTGAAAACAAATTTACAATTGGATATCTCGAATCTCCCTGAGAGTTATAATGATTCGATTCAAAACTTTTCGCGCAGGATGCAGTATCCATTGATGGAACGATATGTCGATAAAAGCTACTTTAGCCAACATCAAAGGGCTTATTACAGATATGGAAGAATTTGGTCGTTGTTTCAAAGACGTTCGGAATTACGAAGTCATTTCTGTGGATATCGACGGTAAAAAAAATTAATTTCATTTTAATTTCTTTCTGCTCAACCAATTTTGATCATATCTAGTTGCAATCTAATTGTCCAGGAATAATGCTAGCAATCCAAAAATTAACTTCATTATTGTAGATTTTTGTAAATTCTGTTTTTGGATAGCAAAAGTTGAAAAGCAAGGTGAAAGTAAAAAGAAAGTTCAAGAGAAAGCAATTGATGATAGAAAAAATATTTGCGTGACATGAACAAGCCAGGTTTGTCATTCCTGATGATTATCTTCTATCAGTTTAATGCTAACAAAGACAACGTGTCAACCAACGCTGATTGAAGAGCTAGGCCGCTGTATTGAGATGAACTTAAGTATGCCGCAGGTGACAGCTTCTATACTCGGTCGATTTGTTTCCTTCTCCTTGGCGAGCTCAAATTCATATCCATTATATATTTGCAGATTTTAAAAACAGCTTTATTCAATGCAAAAAAAGAATCGCGTTTGCTTAAATTTCAAATCAAAGGGCTGAACGGCAGTATTTAGCTTGGAGAGCGGAGGGCAGTATTTGGCTTGGAGAGCTGAAAGGCACTTTTTTGCCTAAACGGCGGAAGGCTCGAAGAGTGCCCACTTATGGCCCCAATTTTGCCACGAGTGTTATTATAATGTTTCTGTTTAATATCTTCATTTTGAAAGCTCTAATTAGAATTCTTAGCAATTAAACTGATTAGAATAGTCTGCAAAGAAAGAATGTTATTTGATGGTTGGGAACGTGATGGTACAGATTGTGCTTTGTATTATAATTTTAAAATTTGTTAACTTTAAGAATGCAATTATAATTTGTTTTATTTATAGCTTATATTTATGTTTTATTGACAAAATAGCCCAAACCCGAATTTTTTTTATGGATATAAAGATTTGTGTATTTTATATATTATAAAGGGTGAACCGGCGGCCCAAAAACATTGACTTCAAAATGCAAAATATGAAATACAAAGTTAGGACTTGTTTCTTAACTTCTACAAAAAGAAACAAGAGTTTAAGGGTTATCCATGATCAAAAAAGATTATGGGTAGGTCCTCAGGCTCATGAGGGAAAATAGGAAAGTTTTTCATTTAAAAATAACTGCTGGAGATTAACCAATTTCTAAGAAAAACCGACAGACAGACACGCTTATTCATAAAAAAACTGGTCAAGTTATACTGTTTTTGACCCACAACCCGTTGATTATAAGAGTAATAGTAATATACAGAAATTCCACAAAGGAATTGAAACCTTTTTTCTAATCCATGTGACAAGTATAAATATAAACCAGACGTTTTTAAGAAATATGTAAAATACGATGCAAATACCCTCACAAATAAAACATATGGCTTCTGTTATTCTACCTAAAAGAAAGGTATGTGTTAACACATTTACTACTACATTTAACTAGCCCAGCTGTATTTAGTCCCCAAAAAGCCATTTTGCTAAGATCATTTCCAAATACCAATTGATAAATGCTAGTTTGGCAATTCCGAACAGCAACAAGAAAGCTAAATAGAATATATCCAGCTATAGTGTTTTCAATCAAAAAAAGATAAACTTTAATATGTACTAATAGCTAATAATAACAAACAATCAATGCACTTTAGTCAATTGATATTTTTTTGAAAAAATAATAAAGACAGCATTGTTCATTATTTCACTGCCAAAATCTTTCCAAACTTTGCTACCACACTCTTAAAATACATCAACATTATAAATCATTATCAGAAAATTTTTAGCCCGTGAACTACAAATATTTAATGGATTTGCAGATTTGGCAAAACCAATATCGTTATCTGATCGAACATAAGATACAATCACTATATCCGATTCGTTCCTTTGAAATGAGCAACTGTTTTGACTTGCATATCCCGAGAATTAACATTTATGATTATCATTTCTCTAACATGATTTTCAACAATATTAAACAACTTACCGTATCACTGGATGGGAAAAGATGAGGATATTCATGAAACACTTGTTTGTAATTGCTGGATAATCAGTTGTCTTTGACCTTTATATCAGAACAACAAACCTATCACTTTTGATAGAAAGCAAGAGACGTAAAACCATACGTTACCTAACAGATTCGTCGTAATTCGCTTTGCTGGTTTCATTCTATAAATTCAATATTAAATTTAAAAAATGATGTGTTTTTAACTATATGATAAAAAACATCTTTGCCGTAACTTCCAGACTTTTTGAATTCCATACAAGAATAAGGCATTTCGTGCAATGTAGGAAAATCTTCAAAGAATCTTCATGGAGCTTCGAAACCACTAGTATTAAGATTAATGCCATCATGCAGTTCGTTCACACCTTCTTACATCACGTTGACACGATCTCTCTAATGGTTCTATTCCTGCAATGCTGAACAGCTAAAGTAGGACAAGGAGGCATATTCATCCTAAGGTTTAAAATTACAACAAGTTTATTACAATATTTTATTTATTTCGACAAAATAGACTAGCTTACTGATTCATATGCTAATAATAATCCCAATGAATCCATTGAAGTGTAGATTTCCCTATTCTAGCACGCGCAGCTGCAGCGGAATGAACCACGTACATTAATTGGTAATGATCTCCTAACATTATAACCCTCTGTGGGGGTTAACATTCATAACTTGAGCTTGAAGATAAAAGCAATTAACGTTCTTCTTGCAATAATACAAATAGCGTGCTTGAAAGTCTTTGTATTAGTACGTTGTATTAGTTGCACTTTAAGGAACATTATTATTATTTTATCTCGCACACTAAACCGGAAAACTTAAAAACATGTTCAATGTATCAAAAGGTTTTTTTGTAATCCCGGTCAAGGTCCTGTCTCCTCTCCTGTGGAATATAGTGGTAGAGGAGATTCTGTCAATACTGATGGAACAGCTACCGCAAGTTTACTCGCAGGGCTTTGCTGATGACCTCGGTAGATAGCAAGAGGGAGAGTCCTTAATACTGTGGTGCAAGATTCCTAACGGGGAATCAACCTTGTTTCAGAATGGTGTCAGCCAGTTGAGCTTGGAGTCAATGACAAACTGGCAACCATTTTGTTTACCAAGAGAAAAAAATATTCACCAGTAAAGTTATACCTTCATAGGAAACTGCTGGTGATGCAACAAGAAGCCACATATGTTGTTGTTAACCGGGTTCATATGCTATCATGGGTACCACACTGCAAGGCCAGGGCGACTAAATCGCGTATCGCCATAATGCAGTGTAAGCGGGCCATCGGTACAACATGGGGACTAACGCCAAAGATATTTTCATGGCTTTACACAGCTGTCATTTGACCGGGAATTTCATATGCATCAGTCGTATGAGTGGGCACATCTAAGAAAAACACCATGGACATACTAGGAAAGGCGCAGCAATGTGCCTTACTAGGAATATTTGGGGGTTTGAGGTCGACTCCCACCGCTGGAATGGAATGCTTTCTGTGGATTCCTATTATCAAGCTACACATACAGCAAATGGCTGTACAAACCACGTACAGACTTAGGAAACGGAACCAGTGGTTAAACTGGGAACGGTTGCTAAGGGTAATTAGGCTTTAATTTACATGCCTGCTGCACACTTGTCACCCTTATTTCGTTTCCCAAAAAATATTGACAATGTCTTGCATTAAAGCCATCTAAACCAAAGGAAGCTAATAATAAAGAATATTGAAAACATGAAATTTTAAGCTTTGCTAACGTAGCCAAAGGTGAAACATTTTGATTGAAGAAACTGTTCTATTCAGGAGCTATTTCTTAGAGTCCGAGTTAGAAAGGTGGTGCTGTGTTGTTCTCCGGCCGTCGGTGTATCAGCACCAACACACAAACTTAGCTTTTTTCCACCTGTATTTTTGGTGTACGTTTGTTATAGTTTGAATTGATACATTAAAATTTATTGGCTTGCAATTCTTTACAAGTTTCCAATAGGCTTTACATAGCCTTTCTAATATTACTTCACTTCAATTCTTCACAAATTGATTTTTTTCTAAGTAATTGTGAATGGGCACTTCACAAATAGAAGACAATTAAAAATTAAAAACTAACACTTATCTTAAAAAATTATATTAAACTATTTAAATAACATTAAACAAAATAAAAAAATTATACGACGAGATGAGTATTCTTAAAGAAGAGATGAAAGAAGAAGAGGGACAAAAGACGCGTCTCTTTTCTTTATATAGTAGCATTTTTACGTTTATCAGATTCAAATTCCGAAGGATTAGAGTAAGAACATGCGTAGCACTCCAAGCATACCAACAACTGTCGATGAGTTTTTCTAATATGACGTCGGAAAGCTTTGTGGTCAGAATTTGCAGTAGATTAATGACTAATGACAATGCCTGAAACGTAGATGGTTTCCAGGCCGAAATTAACGCAGGGGTGGATGAAACAGGCAAGGCTTGAAGACTGGAGAGTTCTGATTAAGATCGATATCGCTTGGGAGGAGCAGAATAGGCTTGCGTTGGATATATTGTTTGCTGTGATCTTTCATACAACTTAAATGACAACTGCATTTACATTCTGTCTTTTTGTAACTATCACTATTTTAATTTTTATTGGAGTGGGTGTAAAATCCACCAGTAAACCATAATTAAATGGTTTTCTAAATAATCGGTAAGATAAAACTTCGTATGTTCCTTGTAAAGCAAAGAAGGTTGGTGGAGTAATTTAAGGAATACGGGATATGCCAGGCACTCGTTAGTTTCACCCGTGAAAGATTGGTTACTGGATGATAAAGTATCGGCAACCAGAGATAACCAATTCTTGTGCCCGTAAAAGTTCATGCAGTTATTGGATTCCATATGTAGTCCACTACTGGATCTGTGCCATTAGCATAGCCCTCTAAAAAATCAATAGGACTTAGAAGCTTCTGTGGGTTTAAAGAACCCTGATCGTATTAAAAAACGGAATTGTAAGACGGGTAATTATATACATAACTAGTGTATTTGGATTGAGCTATGTCCAAAGCTTTTCTGCTCTTTGCTGTTGGCAAAATTTTTGAAGTGAAAGTGCCCCATTGTTTTGTAAGACTTATAAAGGACGCCCTTTTTAACCTTGTAACCTGGATACGGTTGAAGCACTCCTTGCTCTATTTTTAGAAGATCATGATCATTATAGTAGTTTAGAGTAAAACCATCAAAAGTCATCCTTTTCGAGGGAGCCAAAAAAACAGGGCAGTCCGTCTGCCTGGAGTATATGTCCCACAATTTAATGGCAGGATAGTTCCGTGCCTCAAATTCAGATAGTTTAAAGATGGGAGTGATCTTATAAGGCATATTGAAATTCAATAACATCTTCCAAAATATACAAGAAAAACAACGATATAACAAATGTACAATTGTAGAATGAATCCTACAGAAAAAGTAATTACAAGCAATTATTCAAAAATCAATTAGTCAAATATATATATATATGTTAAAAGAATTGCAGGGTATCAAAAATGTTGTGCTAATGAAAATGATTCGAATGAATTATCCCTTTAATGTATTTGAGATCTAAGCATTGACATCTTCGGCAGGGATTTATGCATATTAATTAATAATTATTTTATTACAGTATTAACTTTCGTTGTATTCTTAGGTGATTAGATTAGTTTTTTTTGTATAACATAATATTATTTATTTTGAGATGAATGTGTTACTTTAAGATTATCATACGTAATTCACGTGTTAAAATCGCTTTGACATGGTTGTATTATTCAGTATAGAATGTAATGTTGAATGAAATTATACAAAAGGAATGAAATTTATGACAAATGCATAACACACTGTTTAAATTTTGCCACATTGCATTATCCATGAATGAATTTGCATGAATGAGTGCAATATAATCTTGAAGTGAATTCGTAAGAGGTTATGAATAGTTAGCCCACAAAGAATCATATTATAAGTTAGTATGCAGTTAATTGTACATCATTGCAAAAGATAAAACTAAAAAAATGTATACACTCTAATCCTCTCTTCTTCATAAAATGTAATTATACATTATGTAAGTAGATGTTATTTACTTGTATTGTTTTACTTTAAATAATTTACTCTAACTTGAGAGTTGAGAGAATCCCGGAGAGATTTTGTAGTTCGTAGGGTGTTACGGGTTGCATAAGCAACTCGTTTAGCTGATTAAAAAATCTGTAGGTATGTATGAAAAAATAGAGAAGAGAGATAAATGAATATCTCTTCTTAATGTTGCCAAAAGGCATATGCTTGCAATGGCCACAGATTCTTTACATGGAAATGTAGACAATCTGAGGTCAAAGCAGGTAAATAATAATTGTGGGCGTTGGCCGTTAGCTAAAATGTGAAATGAAAGGATATGATGTTAAGTTGATAAAAGAATGGTCAGTGTGTACCCAGGATAGGATTCGACAAGTAATAGAAACCTTTACTTTAAGTGTTATACTTGGACCTCTCAATTCATACTCTCATGCTCTACTCATTTTACATACTCTAAGTACATATAGCAGGAAACTTTACATGAAACATAACCAACAAAAAGCTGTTTTAACTGCCCAATAAAATTGATATATAACATGGAAATGATTAGAAGTGTAGATAGGGTGGATATGTAGTTAGCTGCGGAATAAGGAGGTAGAAATGCTAATGTATAAAGGGTTTGGTTGGAGATCAAATGGCAGCAGAGTCCAAGACCTTGTTTTTACAGTTTGCAAACATCTGTGATAGCGACGAGTGTGCGGAAGCTCGTATGATCGTCTGCTATTGATAAATATAGCTACATCATCAGAACCGAAAAATATATTTTAAACAAAATAATAAAAACCAACCGGATTTTGATATCTCAAAGCTTTGGAGATTTACACATTTTGTGGAATAAACAGCATTCAGTTATTATTTAAACTGAATTACAAATTTAATGCAAAATAAACACGATGGAAGACCCAGTAATTAAGTATAAAAGGCAAATGAGAAAGGCATTAAACCAAAGTGTAAATTCTGACGCTGCCTGAAGACCTACTTTTATATTCACTCAACACATCATCAAAAAAATTGGTAAGTATTCTTTAAATATTCCATAACTATTAACTGTGTGTTTTTGTTGTTGTCTGTTTTGATTATTACTGTTGTTTTTTGTTTTTAAATTGTTATGTCTAATATATTTATATAAAGGGTGTTGATTGTCAAAGTACTACACTTCGTATGCAGAAAAGTAAAGCTTTCTTTCTTGCAAATAAAATTTATTAAAAATCCAATTTTTTGTGAGATGTACATAAATATCTAGTCGTTCCTATAGTACCTTCATTTATTTTCTCCATTTTTTATTTGAAGCTCTAGGTTAATATTTCCAAAGTCAGTTTGGCAATGTTTTTGCACTTATCGCAATATTTTCTTATCATTTCCTGTCTAGATAGTGGTTTTCAAACTTTCCATAAATATGGATCATAAGTTTTTGAAGTAATTTAAATTCTTATTTTTACCGAGCCACACCCCTTTTTCAAGGGGTGTTGAAACTCAAGCTTTGTTTGTTTTCATGCCCATTTTTCGATGTGAGCTACACCTCCACCATCCATAAAAATAATTGTTCTTGTATTTGTAAATAATTCCTCGTTTATTATGCTATTGAACTGTGTAGGTTGCATTTTCTGCAAATGACAATTTAAATTTAAATTGCGTCCTATTGGTACAACTGTGACTATGATTGCAGTAGCTCACAAAAGCCACGCTTCCCTAACTTCTACCCTAATTTTCTGGACAACCCTTCCCGCTATCTCTAATTTTTTTGCAGTTTTGTATCTTATAATTTGTCGGTTTAATTTCAGATGCAACTTAATTTGTGGTCGAGCCATTTGGTAGCATATTTACTTAAAAATCGTTTTGAGTCATTCTGCCTATTTGAATATAATTGTAAAAAACTTTCAGTTTTTAAATGCAAATGATGTTAAATTTTGCTGATTTTGCAAGAAAAATCTTTTTGAATCGTTTAGAACAATTTTCGTCCAAATCCGTAGTTTGGTTCTTCCACAATTTCATTTTATTCTCGTCTATCTTAAATTTAGAGGCTAAATATTTAGCATTTAATCCTATTTATTTAACGTTTCTGACTAAACTGTAACGTGCTCACAATTAAGCTTACGTTTAGGTTCAAATATGGTAAAAATTTCAAGAAAAAATAAGCAGTGGGTCAAGAGTTATAAAACATTTTGTGTTGCGGGAACGAGAAAAATCGAGTGTAGTACTTTGAGAATCAACACCCTTTACAACAAATAAAACCTTAACGAACATATTAACTAATGTATTTGATCGATTTGAATTTTCAATGTTGGGTTTTGTCGCTTTTTGGTTCTTCGCTATGTCAAGTGTGTGCCTCAACCCCAAGAATTGGCGAGTTTGTTTCCGGGGCCTATCTTGATTGAGACATTTGTCTGCCTACAAGTGGCAGATCTTCAGGACATCGATTGTGTGGGTAGTTCATTTACGATAAATATTATTGTTACACAACTAAATAAATACATATATAGGGAATATTAAAATGAATATGGGGTTTCGTACCTAAATATCTGAGGATTTTAATTATGCATTTTATGTGTTGTAGATCCCACACTTTCCCTTCAAATGATTCTGAAGCGCTACAAGGACCCAGAAATAGATGCGAAGACGCATCTAGAAGGTGAGATTCAATATTTTGGCTACATCATTTATCTCAGTAAACAACGAAAGTGATGTCGTTTAATTTTAACCTCCTGAACAAGTTATAGTACAGCTAATTCTGGTTTTAATTTTATTCTTTGCCGAGTATCAAATGATGTGTCATAGCACAAATAGGGTCATACTGATAGACTTCGTTTGGAGATTATGGGCGGCCTTAATTGAGGTTTGCCATTAAGGATTTTTAAATTCGGTAAGGTGTACAAATTAATGTATATTCCTATTTAATCCCCGGTTATTTAAATAAATAGAACCTAAAACTGATTTATAACTTGTTGTACTATGACGTGCGTATTTTTTGTATTAATTAAATTTTAATCATAATTAACATTATTTTATCCTTCCTATAATACAATCATCTCTATGAAAGCCATGTTATGTAATAATTAATAATGTTTAGTTTGCATATTACCTTCTTCCATTTAACATATAGAAATAGGATTATATTTGGTTCAGTTATTTAAATAATACTTCTAGTTCCGCCGAACGTGAGTGTCCTTGTTATCATAGGATGATACAGATTTAGACAGGTTGTAGGCATGAGTCAGTCGAATGGTAATGCAGTAGATAAGTCAGCCAGGGTTATTCGTAATCCAACGGGGGCTGGTATAACGTTTTATTTTTAGTGAGGAATAATCTGAAATGGCATCCTGGAGTAAATCCCAAGAGCAAAAATACAATTGTAAAATGCAATAGGTTATGGCCTCTTACCGTCCTTTATCCTTTACAAAAAGTCCTGAAGTAATATGGACTGTGGGGGCATCCTACGTGCGTCCTAAGAGGGCCAGACTGCATAGAATAATAAATTAAAACCACTGAAGAGAGATATTAGGGAACGTCACCCTAACGATACAATTAAAATCTATTAATATATTTGTGTAATATCTAAATGAGTTATAATATATAAATCTCATCAAAATCCTAGTCGCTGAGAGGGTTTCATTATCACACCCGTACTTGAACGGGTTTTTATGAGTCCAAGCCAATTTGTCCCGATAATCCGAGACCAAAATGTGCAGGACTCCATTCCCGTAGAATTTAATATTCTACTTTGGGTAATTTACTATATATGATCTATCCGCTCAATAATTAAATGCTCTAAATAACGGAAGTCACAACTGATCACGACAATGTGTATTTCTTCTTCCAATTTGATAAACTCTACACGGTGTTGTTTGACAAAGTTAGTATGGGAAAATTTGCACCTAGTGCAGAGGTATACATGTACACAATTTGGTTCAAGAGTAAATGAAGCGACAATATCACTCGTCGTTTTTGTAATGCAACTCATTTAAAAAAAAGGTTTTACAAAAAAACCGCTGTTCTTTGCTCATTGTAGGCTGTATTGTTAAAATCCTTTCTATATTTTTGTAGTAGGATTGTTTTTTAAATTGACAATGTACACTAGCTTCTGTTAAACATTACTTACACATGTGATACGCTTTTCTTTTTCTGGATTTAATGTAACAAGCAGTTTTATCAAAACATTTTTCACAAAGTCTTCCGGTGTGAAAGGTTTAGTCGCAGGTGTCCCCTTGAATTTGAGATAGCAATTACAGTTGATTATGCCACATTTTAAACAAGTCAGTTGCAGATTGCAATTTTTATATATTTTATTGTTTTTAGAATTCTTTGTCTGTGTTTAAACAAAATATCCATCCAACTGACATGTCACAACTCGCAAATCTATGCAGAAATTGCAATCTGTCAACACGGACAAATTTCCAATACTGTTTTCGGTAAAGTTTCAACTCTGGGGTATTTTAAAAAATACAGTTAGTGCTTTTATCAAAAAAAGGTGTTTCTTCATACCCCTTGTTATTCAACATCGTTAAACATGTTTGTTAGTCTTTGCACTTGAACAAATAAAGCTTTCTTGATATGACATCCAAGACACACATTTAATTCTCGAAATGTCACCCAAATTGATTTCTTTTCACAATAACAAGCTGTAATGTAACAATACTTGTAAACATTTACACAAAGTGTAAACATTATGACAGTTCTCAGGTAGTTGGACTATAATATATAATATTTATTGCTTGAGCTAGTTTGTAACAACTTTCACATAAATCATGTTCTGCAAACTCCGAAAATATGTACTCAGTATTGAATAATATATCAACAAACTGCACTTTGTAACGTCATTATTGGTTCATATAGCACGGTCATTATAGATCACTACAAATGCATAAAAACTGCACGTTTTTTTGCAATGGCCAAATCTAATTGTACAATGCGTGTGCTTAATTGAAAATAACGACTGACTGTTCACAGCACTTTAAATAAATGAAGTAAATGAATACTTTCATCTTCAAATATCACGAAATTCTGTAACATAATAAATGAGGCATAATTATCAATATCTAACTTCACACCACGGTCAATTTCTCTAATGCATTGATTATTATAATACGAAAACATTTTTTATTATATTTTACAGTACTAAACTTTTTTTGGGATTAATAGATTACATCAGCATTGATGTAATCGATAACCGTTATAATTGTGGCTTCAATTTCCTGTATATATTTGCAATGTGCGTACCATTTTAGGCCAAAATTGAGTTTAGATTCATATCAGTAGTTTCATTTGTCACTATTCTATAATAATGAGATTTACATTATAGTCGTTTAAAATTCTATTGTACACTGATTAAATTTAAAGTAAATGACATTCTTGATTACATTTTTTTGTTCATTGTTTTTTTGGTTAGATGACGGAAGTTAATTTCAATAGCTTAGAAACGTATTTGAATTAAATTCAAGAACGCCATAGTTTCCTTTAACTGATGGTATAATTCGGCTATCAAAGAAAAAAGCCGTTGCTACCATTTGATCATTTTGTATGATGGAAATCAACTATATTCAACTTAGAACTTTGAATAATTCTTGATTTTTAAAAAAGGTAAAAATTGGGATTTTCAAAACCGACCAAAAGTGGATGAAACTCAAGCCATGTCTGATTCACTCGGCATTGAACTGCCTGGAACTTCAAACGGGACAATTAACAATATGAATAAACGTAAGCGTTACACCCCTTCGCAAATTCGGATCCATTCTGGACCACCAGAAGAAAACGATTGCGAATCGCTTGAAGAATCTGGAGAAAGACGACCCAAATTTTATGATTTTGATACAAAGAAATATGGGAATATCTACATGAAAAAAGTTTCCGACAAGGAACGTTGGATTAACATGATCTATTTAAAAAAGAATAACCAAGATAATGAGAGTGAGGTGAAAGACACTCAAATGAGTATTTCGAGAAACCAGTTGTCTGAGTTTCCAGAGAAAGGAAAGATTTTGGAACTTGCCGTGGCCTTGGATAAAAAAAAATTATGCCACGATTGGATATCCCCAATGACAAAGTCATAAATGAGTTGTTTCCCTATCTAAAATAGACGAATGCTCGTTTATGGCATTCGGACGGATGACTGATGCAAAATAAACTGGAGATCGTAATTCAGAAGAAAGTACACTTTGTACAGTCAAGCCCCGACTGACTTGAAAACTTTTATTCACACATAGTTATATCATACAATCGATGCACCTTGCATTGCTTGTTCCCACCTAGCAACAGAGATGCAAATGCATCTTGGTAATAAACTTACGAGACAAAGGTGAAGGCTATTGGTAGCCTCAGGATGAATATATTATTCTTGTTCTTGCCTTCCTTTCCATAACACTTATATATATACATATGCATGATTACATGACTACCTCCGATTTTAATTTCTCGAATGACCCCATTCGATTATCAAGTAACTTAATATATATATATATAACAAACATGCGAGGTTTCATTCTTTCATAAATACCAAGTATTATAATTAAGTAATCTTTTCACATAGATGAAAATTTGATGAGTAGGCAGTTTCTCGTTTTTCTTAAATTCACATTCACCTTTAACCTTACATCGTCTCTCTAATACTTATATATACAAAGTACGGATAAATCATTCATTCTCCCAATTTTTACGGGTTTTGCTGAGTGCTGATGTTAAAACAGTGATCCAATGTATGAACAAATAAAAATAAAAATCGGATTAATATTTTTACTTTTTCACATCCTGCCCTGGACTACTTTCTTACTTGTCCAGGAAGGATTTAGTTTAGTCTGCTTTCGTTCTTGACTACCCTTGCTGGTGACTGATCTT
>JAQGBQ010000458.1:0-21585 GCA_034698485.1 Vertagopus arboreus | reverse complement strand
AAAGTTCCAGTTGAATTAAATAATTTAGTGTTTCCCTATTTACGGCGAGCTTTTTTCAACGTTGCTACGTTTTATTAGATGGGAAATGGGAATTAGGAACGCATGAAAAAGGTAAGACTTGAAATAGCGTGCAAGAGATCAATTAGAACAATGAGATGTGTAGATTGACTTAGTTACACCACTGATGGTGGTAGAAATCACATTCCCTGGCTGATTTTTATTTCTCCAAAAATATCTATTAAACACAAGGTTGCATGTCTATGATTACTGTCATGTAAAGTTAGACCAATAAGCTTAACAAAAAAACGAGTCACGTCTGGAGGTTGCCTGCCACATGAAAATTGATTTTAATGTATTTATAGATCTGCTGCTGGCGATATACACTATTGCGTAACAATTCAAATTTTGTATGTATGTTTATAATCCATGTTATTCTTTTTTAAAAGTAGTTCTATCAAAATAAGCCATGAATGTTCTACATTTTTCGATGATTCCTAGAATTTAAAAGAACTTTATGTTTGAACGACAGCAGGGATTGTGCTGAATCCAAATTCTGAACATTAATGATGCCTTGAAGCGTCAAATGTATAAAGTGACAACTAATGGCACTTAAATCCAGTTAAAAGGTTTGCTTCGCAGTTCATGCAATTCAAATGACCTTAACTGCCAAAATTTAATACGCCGAATGTCGTAAAGTTTACTGATCTAAATATGCTCTTACGATGACAACACAAGAAGAAAGCTTTGTGTTTGGTTAACAGTATCCTGAACTAGATAGACGAGTACTTATGCGCTTTAAGCATATGTCATGAGTTACGTCCAGACTTCTTGGTCTAATTCCATAAGTTTACCTGGAATCAAGCAGTTTATAACCTGAACAACGGTAAACTGCTTCACGCGACATTTAACTTATCGCTATCTTGTGTACAGACCTTACAATTAGATCTTGGATGCAAACTAATGTGGTTCTCGGTTACAACAAATTATTGCATTCACTACCCAGAACGATAATGTAAAGCTTTACCAAGACCTCCCACACACACACGTGCAGGCCGTTTAGCAAAGTATATAATGATACAGAATAACCTTTTTAGTTATATGTATGTAAGCTTTGTGAGATTATATATAGTTCAAGTATTTCACACGACCAGATTTCTTAAAATTAAATGCATTTTCAAATAATACTTGTTCACAATGGCTGACCTACGACTGCAATAAATTCCTACAGTCACAAATCAGAAGGAAGACCAAAGTAGTTGTGATTTACGATTTCTAATTTGAATTGCAGGGTTTTATTACTGGTCTGGTTCTCCTAAAGGTCACCAACCTTATTACAGTTTGTATGTACATATTATACCCATGGGCAGTAGACTTACTACTATTCAGCCAACCATGTCAGTTCGCTGGAGTGAAAGTAAGGAAAGACAAAGGAAAGTCATCAATCGATCGATAGGCATCAACTCTTGGCATAATATAGGGCAACTCGTAACACTTCAAGTATTACTTAAGCTTTGCAGCTGAGGTCGGATCATCATCAATATATTTCGTCGACAGGCAGGCAGGAGATTACGACTCATGATAATAACAACGAGTAGAAAGAGAGAGATGAGCCCACAGACATCAGACGACTTTCACTGTATTGGACGGACAAGAAATTGGGGATGAGTATACAAAGTAAGGACGTGGCCAGGTTAACCTCCATCTCGACTATAGAAAGATGATGTACTTACACTTACTATACCAAATCCTTGTATACCACGATGGTTTCTCAATATACTAATAGGAAGTATAAAAGTGACCTACATTTTAAAAGTGATAGAAGAACTTCAGAGAACAAGTTTTAAGTGCCTCGAGGACTATGCAACTTTGCGGGATAACTGCACTGCTGGACTTTAGATTAAATGTAGAAGAGGCTTAAACGATGAACTGGATTACCCAATTTTTTTTCTACTTCGAGGGTTTCTAATTCTACAGGCACAATATCCCTTGCTTTATCTCTATTGGATTGCCACTGAACTTTCTTTGATGAAAAATGTTCCACCAATTATAAATTATCTTGATGTCCTCTCATTAGCTATTTTGGTTTCCACACTCTGAGATAACCTTATCTTTTGTGTGACGATGCAGAATGCAGGAATTAAACTCTTATCCTTTTTCAGGGTTATACAAAAGATTTACAAAAAATATACTTGATACCATTTTCGATTGCTGCTTTTGCTGAATAGGAACATAACTAGGAGCAAATTTGAAACTGACACATTTAGCAGTATTCTAGATGTATGTATAAAAAAAATCGCATTCATCTAACTCCTGTGGTGAGAAATTCCCTTTTCCTCCACCCTCTGGCAGACTCTCCATTTTTCTTCATTGACAGGAACAGTCCAATCTAGGCCAGGCATAATAATAAAATCTCTAAGAAAAAAAAATGTAGGATGAAAAACCGGGCCACAAGTCGATCTTGTCCTCTGACTCGATCGCATTGCCTTGAGAGACAGAGTGACAATGAAAGACTTATTACTTTCCCAGAATCAAGAAAGCTTATTCGTTCATTCTACGGATAGTATTTTGTTCGTTTTACATGCTACTGTGTCCTATGCAGGAAATCTATGGAGCTGAACATCTATAAACTGAGCTCTTTGATTACACATACACTGGAAAATGTGAATTTTTCTAATAAAATGTAATCTTTGCTAATCCCCAGAGCATCGATAGATGAGGTGGAAAGGAAAAAAAATGGGAAGTGTTTAATTCTGTAGATTCTATATATGCATTTTCATTGAAATTACATTGAATATAATTAAATGAAAAAAATCTGTTTTAACGCTACAGCAATCTAACAGAATACGTAAAATGAAACAGCGTACATTTAATTTCAAATTTTCATCCAATAATTTTCCCATTGAACGTGAAAGCGTGAATTTTAAATATTCACTAGAAATGGCAGTCAGAGTTTTCGTTTAGCATTTGAGTAGTCTCTTCAAACCGCCCTTGACTTATAGTAATACATTGTAAGGTTGTAACTATGGATCAATTTTTGATACCATTTTCTTGCTAGGGTTCTAGGGTATCCTCATGTAGGAGGACGAGTTCAAATTGAGCCAAAACTTCAAATGCGGAGAAGTGAAAGTGAATTTCAGAGCAACTGTTCTGCAAACAGTATAAAGTACATTATACAATCTCCCAAAAGAGCTTGCAGTTGACTAAACACTGCAGTCCAAGTCGTCGCCTGCCTAAATCGAGGCCCAACTTCCGAATTACTTTGCACAGACGATAACAACGGGACAAAAGTCAACACCATTACATGCTGGCTCTTTTAGCCTCCAAGTTGAGTCTCATGCTAATTCAATCTAATTCACACTGATAGACCTCCATCTGTATGCATTAACTGTACGCTTGATGGCTCATTGAAATGGGACCGAGACCAAATTGGGTCAGAATGATTTTTTAGAATTGTACAAGTATAAATATAACCAAATCCCCTTGAGGAGCTTTACTCGTATTAAATTATCCCCATCATTAGTATTTTATGATCAGTCCATACCCCGCTCAACTAGCTAACAGAAGTTTGCGTATAGTAGTATCATCGAACAGTGAATAATAATGATGGCCCAAGCAGAGAAATATATGAAGTGATCAGCAGACTACAGTAGTGTATTAACTGATGCAATGTCAATACAGTTGTTACTTATTACTTTCACTTGAAAAAAGTTAATTTGGTAAATATGTGTGGATTCAAACGAATGAATCGAATGAATCGAATGTAGAATATCAAGTCCACCCAGACCAATATATATGCACAGGTTTGCGATGATGTGAGGCATAAAAGTTCAACCTCATTGTGAATATATGAAAATGTATGCAGAAATTTGGATTAAAATGGCTAACCTTGAAACATCTCTTTAGTTAGGACTTGCGACAACTACTTGAAGGTGAAAACAAATTGGGCCATAAGGGAGATGAAAAATTTGTTCCATTTATCGATTCATACTTAAGACACCTTCTGGGGAGGGGAGAGCTCATGAGATAGAAAATTGTCTATTTTTCCTCTCACATTTTTGGCATCCTTAGAGTCTATTACGAGGAGTTTTTATTGCATACTTGAGTGAAAATAGTGGGACGGATCTATAAAATAAACTCAGGTCTGGTGGCTCTTGCTTCATATGTGTGTATACACAAGCTCAAGTTTCAATATATCCATTCAAAGTCCCTGTGGAAATGTATATTTCCGGCGAATAAGCAAGTGTTCCTCATAGTCTCAACTATTTACTATACCAGTTCTGACTGTTTACTCGCTCAAAACTTCTAAAGTCTCCAAAAAATTCTCATATTGAATCCTTGGAAATGTTTCATTTCACATTTCATTGGACTACAAGTACAATTTACAACATTCCTAAACATTTTTCGGATATTTCGGAAGACCACGAGAACTTGTCAGGTTGGTAGAAAGAAGCTCACAAAACTCATTCAGTGGGTAATAATATTACGTGACTTCAAATCAAAAAAACTTAAACTCGGCTACAAATGTAAGAGACAAACGTGCCAATGCAGTCACAAAACCTTACATGTGTAAATTTCCCCTGAATAAACCCTTAGAAAACTCATATTATTATCTAAATTAGAAATCTAAGAAAAGACTAGTTCAGTTCACTGTTGTAATTGTAATAACTATTATATACTTATACATATGTATTATTATTACTCTTTGCACTTTCAATAATATTGTAGAAGACAATGGAATAGAAATAAATATTATCGTTGAAATCCTACATTATAGGTTTAATTGGTAGTTGGAAGTTTGGAGTTGAAAATCCTAAGAACATAGAAAAACACTACCAAACAAGATCAAAGCAAGGTTCAAACCTCGAAGAACATCATCGAAAGGAGCATTAGCGGTTTGGAAATTCATAAACATTAGAATTTATTATCCAAGTCTAATGGCGATGGCGTGAAAAGACATGATTCATGAGAATAGTTCTTTGGTTTTTCTACACTATACCACCACCACAACCTACAACTTACAAGACCTCTGGAATCATCAGCCTATCTGTATAAACACACACACACACATGCATTACATATGATGTCTGGGTATAATAATATATCCAACTTGAACTTACTTCAAACTTCAAACCAAACGTACTACCGTAGTACCTAGTAGTAGAGTATGTTATGTTCGGAAGAACGTGTACTTCTACAACTCTTCAAAATAGCATCCATTTCCATATACTTTTGGTCTATCTTATCCTATCATATATCTATCTGCCTATTTCCTCTCCATTTCTCACTTTCAAATGGTCTTTCTTTCATTTCCTTTCTTTTTTGATTCCTATTTTCTCTTTTTGCCATTCACCATCCCTTCTCAGGTAGACTTCCAAGTGGTACTGACGTTCAATTTCAATATCAAATGCGAATAGAGAAACCGACAATCAACATAACATAACGGGGTAACTATTGGCAAAACCTTTCACATTCTGTATCATTACTTTTCATAATGGAGCTCCAAAGTCCAATGCTAGACACGAGTTCACATTACAATAACAAACTTTCACCCTCTGAACATTTCCATATTACGGAGCATTTATAGATTGCATTACGTACTTTTGAGTGTAAAAAAGTGTATCGAGAAAGAAGTTGGAATTCTTTTCACGATATAGTATTTGTACGTCCCTTAACTGGAATCAGATCAGTATCCACATAATATAATAGGTAACAGTCCCATTGTTTCCACACGATGAAAATAAATTCTGTCTGCTGATGTGGTGTATTTTTTTGTATTTGATTTTTCAATCTACAATTTGCAATAATAGTAAAAGACAGAAACTATACTCACCACTCCACTGCCAAGATTTCGGACTGCACAAGGAAGATATGTTTTGCTCCCGATTTGTGCCGTGATAATAGTAGAGTTTTCGGTGAAAAACATAGCTTCAGATTTATTATGGATCCGGGGTGGAGCCAAAGTATTCTCTTCAGGGGTAGAGGTGTGTTTATCATTTCGAAAACTTCTTTGCTGCCTCTGTCGAGTATTGTGATGCCTTCCAGAGCTAAGATCAGGTGAGGGGTATCCATGATGAATATAATCTGGAAAATCAAAAATATACATATTTGTTAATGAATATAATCTGAACTGAAAAACAACTTTGAATACTTTTCAATCAAATTAAGCTCCAAAGAAAGAAGAAAAACATAATCAGTTTGCTTACGGCATCGTTCATATTTTTGTATATAGCAATTGCTTAATTCTACCCATCATCATTTTAAATTTGTAAGGTTCTTTACCTTCCAATTCACTTAAATGTAATCACCATTTTACTTAGCCAATTTTAAGAACTCGTTTGAACTCTGTGCGGAACAGGTTCAGCTAATTTCATTACCTCCTATTAATTTAGGCAAAGCCCTTTAATTCACAAAGTAGAGTTTGGTAATTACCTTATGGCCATATTAGGTCGTACACTTTGTATAGTCTTATGGTTGATTCAGTGCTTCTACGTGCTTTCACTAACACACATTCCACACTTCCATGTACTCGTATTTCGTATATACATTGATTATACAAAAACTGATTAGGGCCCTTAGAACTTTGTTAAAAGGCGGCAGGGCAAAAGGCTAAACGACTTTTACTTTTTAAATTAATGACTACTTTCTCCCGACCTATATATCAACGTTATCTGAATTTTAATCTTAAATTTTTCAAAATTTTCACTCACTTCTGCCAACAGAATCTATGCTGCTATACATTTCTTTAACATTTGTACCAATAAGTGCAACGCAAGCACCATAGAAAACTATAATAGACAACGAATATTAAAAACCGAGATTGTTTAGCTTGCAAAGGAATGAAAACGAATGCACTCTAGCTAGACCAAATGAATACGGAAGTCAAATTCAAAGTCTAGAAGAAAGAAGTAAAGGCGTATATTTTATGGAAGAATGTAGAGCCGGAAAATATATGGTTGGTAATAATTGGTAATTAGGTTCTATCATAAAGTGGGCCAGCCTCATCAACAACTTTCTCTTCTGAATGAACTTCCTTCGCTAGCACAATCTAAACTAGCTAGAGACTAGCTACTAAAATTCTAGGGTGTAGAGCTTTTAAGAAAAAGTATAAAATAAAAATTAAAACTCACATGCTAAAAGTTTTAATTATTAAAACTTTAAAAAGAACTGGAACTTGGTCCCATATACCATAAGGAAGTTGTACATATGAGAAGAGTAAACTTTGGTCTTTAATTTTGTGGTGCGGACAGACGGTTTCCTCAAAGAAAGTTTTGCTGTTTAAGAACGTTGTAGAAGAAGAAAGGAGTTGTTTGAATAATTTATCAATAATTTGCGCGGTTAGGCACCAATTACCCGATGCAGTTGAGGGTAGTTGTTCTTCATGCCAGCTTTGCTGCTGATTTACAAACACCATTAAGCCCCCATAGAATAATTAATTTACTTTGAGGAATCTAGTTATCACTAAGAGTGAGATGGTTAAATATCAAGCTTTCTTTTGCTTTAACAGATAACAACACTTTAGACTTTATTTCCCTTCCACTATGTTTATTTTAATTTGTTCTAGCAAAATACCATACAGATGTAGAAACAGTATTGTTGGAAATGCACAAATAGATTTACTGTACTTGACTTTCTTTATAACCCCAAGGTTTGTTTATGACGGTCAAGTACACATTTAATCATTGCAAATATCATAATTCCAGGATTAATAATCTGTCGCTTTCCGACAATACACAAACCATAAAATATTATCCAAAGTGCAAAAATTTCAATCTACTAACTACTATAAAATTCACTAAATTTTTTATGAAAGTTAGAGAAAATATGCATAGAATTCAAACACCTTTATCTTTATCCAAGATATATTCAAGGTTTTTATAATGCAACGTGGCTTTTAGCTAATAAATCTTGACTAAGAAGTTGGCAAATAATTAAGATGAACCGAAGGCAAAGATTCATTTGAGTGGAGTTGAAAATCCGTGATATCAGCACATTGCCTTCAATTTAAATAAAAGGGTGGCTATATATGGATGACAGAGTTTCATTTTCAAGAACTCCATTAGCTAATTAAGAAAGATTGTCACCCATCTTAGTAAAACCCGAGATTCGGGACTTATTTGCTTTCTAAGATTCTGCAGTCTAAGAGTGAAAGTCTTAAGAATATTAAAATCTAACTAACGGGACGGAAACAGATGCATGTTTACGTATGAAGGATGAGATTTTATTCATTTTTGTAGACTATACCATACCTGGATTAAAATATTGCAACGATATAAATATGTTGTTTTATTAAGTAAATTGTCTGACATATCACCATCAATATAAGCTAGTTACTTATTTGAATTTCAAAACAGCAATTTCTTGCCATTTTAGATCACAAAGCGATTGTGATTATCTTCTACTTTCATTTTGAAAACTAAATATAATGCCAAAGAAAAATATTTTGATGTGAATACATTGAACTGTTAGGTCCTATTTTTCATTAAGTTTACAATAAATGTTGATTGACAGTTACAATTTCGACATAAATTATGCTGTAAGATATTTGTCAATATTTCAAAAGCGCCTCAAAATTTAGTACTAGTTCAGTCGGGCACTTTTGTACTTTATACCTCCATTAAGGTATAAATTCAGTACCCCTCCATTAAGGTATAAACTTTAGGGCCGTTCACAAACAACGAGTTTTAAAAAAAAAAGTTTATTCATTTATTTATTGATCAAATATTTTATACAGGCAGATTATAAAAATTCGTCTTTTTGGCTTAATTCGCCATGATTGATGGACAGCCCTTTTTGAAACCAAAAATCTTTGCGAATTTATTGCTGATGTTTGTCTCATAGAATTGTAATTCGTCTCATGCAATTTATAGATTTTTAGCCGCTCTTTCGAATGGTAATATTTTTGGAATCCGACGGTCAAACCCCTCATCCCCTGGGGCAAAAAACTTCGAAAAATAGAGTTTATCCCTTAGTGGAGGGATAAACCTTTATCCCTTAATGGAGGTATAAAGTACAAAATTGCCCGACTGTAGTTTGAGCTCTTTGTGTCATTATTCCTGTCCAATTGCAAAAGCTTAAATATTATTCCATACGACCCTGCGAGTCTCGCTGAAACTTTTTACCGTTTGTACGTCTAACTATGACGAAAAAAATAAGACCTTCTGTAAAAAAGATAAAAATGGAAAGTGAGGACTCTCAAAACTTTTCGTTGCTACAAAATTGGTAAATTGAATGTTGAATCTGGAAACTTTACCTATATAAGACGACTTCAACTAAATTCAGTTCTTATCAAAGAAAAAATCGCCATCTGCCCTCATAACCAGCAATACTTTCCAACTTACCTTCTTTCTTTACGTACGTAACAGAAGAAATCATATTCTTAACTCTCAACTGTACTCTAGCTAACATGAGTGGTGAACCGTTACGTTATTGGTTTAGCTTTCTGTACTCTAAAAGCCAACAAAATTTTAAGCACGTATTATCTTTACTTTTATATTTTCTAACGCCGCGTATACTGCTTTCTGGATGTCACTTGAAATCGGCAGGTTGTTGGCGACATTTGACTCCTCCACGGCTGACCTGTGTGAAAACTCTTGTGAAGACTTTCTCCACTTGTCTCCTTATTATCCTCGTTTCCTTTCCTATCACGACTTTCTTCACTTCTATACAATCACACAAAACCAAACCAGAACCGACCTAGTTAAGTTGAGCCGAGAATATCACTACGCTCGCTGTTACAAGCCAAATAAGACTAGTCACGGATTCTTGATATTTGTAATTTTTTAACAGATCTAGTTTTGACTATAACAAATTAATCCAGGCATTAATTGCCATTTGAAACAGTTTGATATTTGAAATATCAATAAAAATGGACTTTCTATCAAGGACTTCAACATGCATTAACAGCCAAAGCTTTAATGTAGATAGTATCACCCATTGTGTTAAGGAAGCTGGTGAAAGTTCCTACGAATAGTGCATTCAATTGCAAGGGAGGATGGCCATTGGAAATGCTGATCATGTGCTGGTTAACACACATCACATAGCATAACTTAAGCTTCGATTGCCACCAAGAGACACCAGTGAAACCACCAGCAGAATATTGATGACACACATCGACACTACCGACCCAATTTCTACCCGAAAACTCCGCATCACATCTCCCTGACTTTCCATTGCCAATGCCTTTGATGCCTCCGAATGTAGAGTGTTCCATTATTACAGATGATAGAAGTAACGTGTTTTACAATTCGTATATTCATTGATCTCATGCTTTTCCAATTTTGTTTACAATAAACATTATCGTAATTCTACTAGGCTTGCATCTCAATAACTAACCTCTCGTTGTATGCATTTTATTCTGCAACATTTATTCAATTCCAGAGTCCAGACATATTGACCATTGCGGATTGAACACGCTAATAACTTAGAAAAAGCCTATTGAATGCACAATTTCCTCCTGTCGGAATGAAAATGGCTGTAAGCAAAGTATGTCTTGTTTTATGACACTTGAATACACAGGACTGCTGAATTTGTAATGCAATTGTGCAGTGTGTATGTACTGCGGATGGATTCAAGCGACGTTTGTGTTCTTGAATGTCAAAGTAAAGGAGATTTGTTGTCTCGGGTATAAGTTTGGCCTACAAGGACCAAAACCTTGAAAACAAAGCAATACATCATGGCTAACTTGACTGCTGGAAAAGTCAAGAGAAATATTTTTGTCGAGGACGAAAATGACAACTGAAGCGTAGAATACGGATAAGAAGTATTTATTTAGAAAGCTTTCTGCAAGTTAGCAGCTGTTGCCGAATTTCTTAGAGTTTCAAAATGGAGATAATATTATATATATTTCTTTCTTTTGACAAATAAGTTACATAAGCATGATTAAATAGAAGAGAATGAGAAAACACACGATATTTAATCATACATTTTGTGACAAGAAATATACAGAACGAAAGAAAATTATTAAAAATTGAATATTATTAAAACCAGTTTTTAATGAATAAACCGTTACAAACGCGCGTAGCGAAGAGGTAAAACCCTTCGTTTACTGATATACGAAATCTTGGCAGGGTGTGGGTATCGCTGGGAAATTGTGCATGTCCATTTTGTTTTATCAAGCCGTTCAAAAATGATGTATCACTAGACCTATGTGATCATTAAGATTTCTTGAACCTTTAACTCAGAGGTTCCCACCATTTTTAAATTCATCCGTCCCAGGAAATTTTAGAATTAAACTAAATTGGCCTTTAAGAGTTATAGTGTTGAAGGACGGAAAGATAGACGGACAGAGAATTTTTATAAAGGGGTTTCACCCCTTCATATATCAGTAAAAAGTACAAAAAAATAAATACAATTAGCATCACGGAACTTTTTAAATACGGTGAAAGTTTAGATACGCCTCTATGGTTTTATAACTCTTCTTTATAAATTATTTTAATTGCATTGTATAGTTACTATCTATAAATGGAAAATATATTTTACAGTTAATTCAAATTTTCAAGTGTCATGACTCATGAGCCATGAATGCATTGAAAAAAAAAATATTGCAAAATGATTTTGAATTTCAGTTGGCGAAAAAATAAATCTGCTCCAGCCTCGGATTCACATTGACGGCAGATTTCATCAATCAACGAATGACATAAAAAGGTATTAAACCTCTTCGATAAAATTGGGATTTTATGAACTTTATATTGAACGAAAGAAACGTCAACCTTAGAACCAACATTGCCATCGAGCACTACCCCCTACATCCATCTAACATCCAACTTTAACCATTGGGCGAATCAAATAAAGCAGATCATTAATTCAAACAGTCCTATAGTATCATTTTAGCACTTTTGGAATGGGTTTATTGTAATTTTATGACACATTTTCCCCAACTCTTAAAGAAATACCTTCAACCTAAGTATCACTTATTTCAAATACCAAACAAATTTCATCATCTGCAGGAGCCAGCAATAAGAAAAACGACTATATTCAGTAAACTCCAAAATACTGCTGGAAACTGGAAATGACATTTCGCAGTGTCCCTTATAAATATTAATGTGTACCTCCTCCGTTTTGCTAAGTTGGATACCCCAATTAGATATCCTCATTTGTTAAAGCTAATATACCCTTGAGCTTCTTAACCCAAGAGACTTCTATACCAGACTAATTTTCTAAACACAGGAACTTGTATTAGTTCGTAATGGGGTCAAATCGGAGCTAAAATGGCCGAAATTGAGGAATAGAAATCATAGAGCTTTGTAAAAGCTTCAATCTTTTTCAATCTATTCTTACATTATATGAAATTCAACAATGTGTATCGTCTTCCGTTCTTCTACCTGCACATTTCTCGTTTTACAAATTCGACCAAAAAGTTCCTTTGTTTGGCCTTTACTTTTCCTTCCTTGATTCCCTCTGGAAAGAAATAAAAGGCAAAAAGTTTTTCGTGTCCATGAGACTTTCCCATTAACTTTTTAGCAAGAGGAGGAATCCCTGAGAACATCAGACGTGAAACAGAATGTGTATCATAAAAAGGACGAAAATAAGCATCCGAATGCAAACATCCAACATCACTCAGATACTGTTTCTTTTTACTTCTTGTATAGACTACTATAGACGATGCAGTTACCTTTAGCCATATACATTATACTCACTGCTGTGTTCAAATATATCCTGATGTTCGTTTGTAGATATTTGAATACGGAAGGACCTTTCTGCCCCGACGTTAAAATATTGACCTGAAAGTACTTTTGAACTATCCCCATCGATCAAGTTGAAGTTGCTTGCTCTCGTTTATCCCTTTTGTGCTATATGTACTCACTATAAATACTAGTCGTCTTGTAATATGTATGCAAGTTTTATTTCCTATACAGCAATACTTTCTTCTTGTAGGTGTGTGTATATTTCTCCAAATTCCGGTACCTGAAAGAGCCTTGTACGTGCTGCTTTGCATTATATAGTGCCAAAATCAAGTCAAAGAAACTACCCAAATGCAAAAGGCACATAGGTATAAACAAACTTATGTCTCCCTGTGGTATTTTACCTGGAATTTCTTTTCGTCAAATGGTATCTCAAGTGAAAGAATATACTGACTGAAGAAAGCTCACAACAGGATACAAAAGGTAAATCAATAAGTTGCTAAAAGAGTTTTGCAACGAAATTGTGTGTAGGGTACATAATTCACAATTTCGCAATAAAGTTCACAAATGAACCAGGTTATGTACGTGATTTGAGTGTACTCTACCTACCAATGCAACTTTAAACATTTGAATAACAAGTACCTCACCAACATTACCCTTTGAATAAACTTAGACAATCTATGTACTTTTACATCAAAATTGTTATAAACATATAGTACTGAAATGAATCACAACAAGGACAGCAACATTGAATAATAATCAGCAATAACCAGACTGGTCTAAACTACATATTTTGTATAAAAACACATACTACAATACAAAAAGCAAGCAAAAAATACTGTTCAGTCAGTCAATTTTGTTTCGGTTCGATGAAGAGGAAAGCAGAAACTTTGTTATTACAGAGGACGGGTAGTTAGTGGAAGCTCTGCGTTGACTTTTTCTAGCCAAAAACTTGTCTGGTTTGCGGTTCGTAGGTTATACGTATTTCTGTACCAGTAAATATAAAAAGGACAAGTGGGGAGGAGATGAAGCCTTCAGAAGTGAAATGAGTTCGACGTTGAAGTTAGTGGAATATAGACGTAAATTGTATAGCATAGGTTCTAATTCTGTGCACAGTGTATAAGAAAACTGCATGGAATTATTATTATTACTTTGCTATGTAAAGTAACTAACCTAAATATCTACAACACAACATCTCTGTTATGTTAGACATGCTGCAAACTTAATAAAGTTGGATACATACACAGAGATAGATAGAACCATTCTGACTACTTCTGATTGAGCTCTTTTCTCCCAGACTGACATTTACCCAGTCAAAATCTGACAGGTCTATTGACGAATAAATCCATCATCTTTCTCTGCTCTTGTCATTTCAGTTATGATTTTTATTTTTTCCCTTGTAGACTTACTCAATTTTAACAACAGCATGTCAAATAATTAGGCCAAACCTAGATTGCAAAGGTATTTAATATAAGAAAGTTAGGTCCTTACAACTTTAAGTGTTCTAGATGTTTTTTGAAATATGTACAGTAATTGCATTAGCAACTGACGATATTAATAAACTATACATAAGGTTATCAACTTTTATTTTCAATGGGTTCAAGAGACTATCAATTATATCATAATAAATGCAGCAAAATGCCCAAATTAAATCCAAAGTTCTTTATTTGTCTAAAAGGTATTCCATTCCATGCCACTCCACCTTTCTTTCAGAGCTTTCTCTGCCCATTACAGAATACGACTAAAACGAGCTTTACCCTCAATTGGCCTCAATTACATAGAACAGTAAAGAGGAAACTGGAGGTTTAGTAAACAAACTTCAGCCGCGGACTTCTGATGTTTGGAAGCCACAATTCTCTTTTACTAAATTAAACTTCGGGCTATTTTCTATTAGACGGGTGTACTGGTACATTACCCATCGTGGTGCCCGACCCAGGTCTCCCTCTATTTCTAAACAACCTTCCTTAAGTTCATTTCCAACCATAACACAGTCTGCTAAGACAATTTAGGGTGGCCAGGGATAGCTAACGGTAAGTATATTTACGCATGTATATGTCTGTAGTGATGTTTAATCTCTACGGAATTTCCCTTAGGCTAAGTCCAGTACGCCGTATCCCATCGTCTACGTATGATTCTCTATATTCGAATCTCGCGTTTAGAGAAACTTTCTCCTGTACTCTTACTGTGGTATGATAATAACTTTTGGTTAGAGTTGGCAAGTTTGGCTGAAATCAAGCTTGACTTTTGGCCCCAAGTTATTTGAATTTTGTAACTACGACTCCCAGTGGGTACAAAGTTGGAAGAAATTGTGTGAGTTTCATGCGGTCTGACCAGACAGGGTTATCAACTCGAGGTAGTACATAGTAGCAGCAGGAATTGAGAGAGACTAAGTTGAGTATGTGATTTGGATGAAAAGTGCGATAGCTCTGAACTTGATACCATGAAAAGTATAATACAAAACCCAAACGAAGCCAAAAACTTTTGCCAACTCGTGTCCTTTTGACTTTCTAGTTGTACAACCACCAATTTTTTCGATTACATGGTTCAGCCACACGTCGTAATGCATAACGAGGAAGTAAATTGAACTTGGAAGTGAAAGCAGTGGCAATGGGCCTAATGGTTGACCATGTCATAGACACAAAGACCACAAAAGACTCAACTTTTAATCGAAGGTGAGTTTTCGGAAGTTCGTTAGGAATAAAGGAGGATGAACCAGCTAATTCCATCAGACAGACTAAATGTTCATTTACAATTTAAGACCATCAAATCCGCTTATCCCCGGTTAGAAAAAGGCAACCCATTTACATTGCTACTGCAACTACTACCACTATATAGATATACAACTGCCGAAACCGCTGACTGCCTTCATGTAGTTAAAACTTATTGCAGTAAACTTGATTTAAGCCAACTCAGCAATTAGCTTCCTGTACCTACGGCATTTTTCTTACTCAAACAAGATTTTTTATAGACACTCTTTACAGTGGGAAATAAATACTCGCAAAGTTTTAGAGTGGCACAGACACCGTACCGTTTCTCAATGTTATTTAAGTCTTTTCTTGCAAGTCCAAACAGTTACAACTGCTTCCATAGATAATCCTACGGAGCTTTGCTTTGCCATTTGCCTCACAGTCATCATGTCATAGTCATAGGGGTGTCGGAAAGTATGTGGGTAAGTTCATGAAAAGACATAACTGCAGCACCAAAGCTAAGGTTGTTAATGTCTCAGGCAAAAAAAAACACTTCTGGGCATCAGCCGAAATACCTTGATGAAATGACATCTGTATTGGGGTTCAGAGCTGCTCATAAATTTCTGCTAAGCTTAGCCGTGTTCCTAAGCCAAAATACAGATATTCGTCTGGAATGAAAAGCATGTGTTTACCCCTCATGTCAACCGTCGCCTAGTGCCATAATATATTATAACTAATTTTAAGATTGCACCTTGTCTCTTTTACTGAACGACATGAACTCCAATTTTATTTTGCTGTGTTATGTCGTTATCAACCTCTTCTGCATACGGTTGAGCAACTCAGGTTATGTTCATCCTGCCTCTCAGAAAAGATAACCAAAAACTTTATCGCTGCCTAGATTTCAAGACTATTAAAAATTTAACTTTGCCAACCGAGGGTGTAAGTCATAAACGAAGCCCACACATTGTAAAAACATAATAAATAACTTTAGTCATAACTTTTTTGAATCGAAAGTTTCGACGAGAAATCAAATGAATTATATTCGTAGACAATTGTTTAATAAGGTTTTGTATATTAAATAGCTTCTATGTCAGGATATTTCTTTATTTTATAATCTGCATTTATTTTTATAAATTACAAATACAAACGAAAATTCTAAGACTTTGTAATAATAACGAATATTCGAATCAAAATTTTAAGCTGTAAAAAAATCTCGTCAAGTAAATATTTATGATTCAACCATTAACCCGAAATGGCTAAAATTTCAAATCCAGATTGAACCAGAGATTTACTGGTTTTGCTATTTTTATTTATTCCCTTGTGTACATTTTAAAGGAAAACCAATAAATCGCATATACTAACAAAACAAGATTGATTTAAATTTCATAAGATATCAAATTGTAAATAACTAGTTAATAAACAACTTATTTTTTAAAATAGTTAAGAATGAACCCTGCTGCATCCAAACTCTAATCATTTTTATAAAGATGAGAAGATGAGGCTGTTGAAATTTAATCTAAATATAAACAATAAGGATTTTGCGAAAAGGGAGGTTCATTACAGCTTGCCCTAGGGAAAAGCTGTTGTTTGGATGATAAAGAAAGAATGTAGATTGTATTACGTTCCAAAACATTTTAATGAGAGGAAAGATTCTGTGGTGTTTCAAATCATGACATAAAGGATACATCTACATATATTAGCCAGGGGCGTAAACTCTTGTACCTATTATGCTTTTCCAGTAACTGCTCATTTTGATGGACGTTGTTACGCTAGTGAAAACTAAGAGAACAACATCCGCCCAAAATATCAAGAATGCGGACATGCAAGCTCCATTCATATTAAATCTTTGTTTAGATACCTAAAAATATACTGATTCATGATATTGAACTAAATTCTCAAGCAGTTTCTTTCAAAACTAAGTTTTTTGTTTATTCCAATACCTCTAAAGTATTTATTAATATTGTAATCAATTTTAATTCTATCAAGCTTTAAAAAACAAAATGAGTAAATGGTACTAGTCAAAATAAAATGTGATTTAGCAAGACATTTTTTAAAATAAATAATTTTTTATGCTAAGCCCTTAATCAATACAAAATCAAATATATTCCTGGGTTCGTCTGAGGAATAAAATTGCCTAATTTAATAATAAAATATATTACTCTCAAAGACATTGGCAGTAATGTCGACTTTTAAAAGTTATTACTTTTTATCGTGAAAGGCCCATCTACGATTTTTAATATACGTAAAATATCGAGAAATATCTACATTCTAAAACGTATAGAAAAATTGTTGTTTGTTAGGACTCGTCGTTCAAGTACAAGAAATATTATCCTGGAGGGCCTATTCCCCATAATAAATATTCAAAATGAGAGTTCAAAACGTGCGTATTTTGAACTCTTTCAAGTTCGAGCATTCAGCATTGCATAATATTTCATCTAAAAGGGCTTGTCGATTTAGAATGGCTGGAGAAAGTAAACTTATGAGCTCTCACGAGCTTCCTCCATTTGAAAGAATTCTTATGCCTAAAACGTACAAACGAGTCGCCTCATAGCTTCTGGTTACAGGGTAACCAGGCAGTGTTCAACTGTTCAATAATATAATGCGTATGCACGCATTTTCTACACAATCCTCCAAATGTCCTTTCTCCTTTGGCTTCCAATTTGGAATGAATGGAGAATTCAAATCCATGCATTGACACGACGGTTCAACAATTCCAATTCAACTCTTCCTAAAAAGTGCCACCATCACAAACCCTCAGCCAGGAATTCATTTTCCGCAGACACAAAAAAGAGGAATGTCCAACTGTGATTTAGATGAACCCAAACCTAACCAAAGGCAAAGAACCCTCTGAACAGATAAATCTAAATCCACATCTCTGCATCCATATACACGCACTTTCTCTTTCACTCTCATCTCACGCCATGCCTACGACGAGAAAGGTATTTTGACAGCCAAATACTTGAAACGTTGAAACCACTAGAGTAAAATTCCCTCTGTGATTCAGCCACTACTTTCACGTCCAACCCGGTTTTCAATGTCAATACGATCAGTTCATGTGAAAATGAAGGCTTGGAAACTGGATATTTCGACCCTGAAGTACCATAGGTAGCTAGAGAGTAGACGTGTCAGCCTGTCTACCCAATCCTGAGTCCTTTCAAATTTGTAGCTAAATTTCTTATGACATAGGAACTGCTGGTGCATAACCTGTCGAACCGTAAGGAATCTTCACCTGCAATATGTATACCTACTATTACATATACTTTCAACGTAGGTCTCTATTTACTACCACCTGAGCCTGACATGACAGGTGTATATTTAAATAGGTATACGACTCTAATATTCTTTTCCGTAGTTTGGTCGAAATTTGAAATTCGATGAATACTAATAGCTACTCATGTCTGTCTAAATCCCACGAATATTTCCTCACTTATTCAAGAGAAAGAAGAAGACGAAAGGAGTTTGAGGATTTGGAAATTTGGATATTTCTTTCTAGGGAGTCAAGTCAAGTTGAAATGACACGAGAAAGAAGAAGAGAAAACTACTGGGTTGGGCTAATACATAGGTATAGAAAGCGTATACATGCAGAGATAAAGAAAATGAAGGCTCTCGATTCTCGAAGGATATTTTACTACTTTATTTCGTGTAGCATTTCACTCACTCGCATTATTATTCATTCGATATGAAAGTCAGATTGGAGTAAGAGATAGTAAAAACTGAGCGAGAGACTGGAAGAATGTACGGAAAGAAATGGAGTAGCTGAAGAAATGAAACGAACATGTCATATTATTATCCAGAATAACATATAACATAACTCAAGGAGCCAAACCCAGTGGCTTGAATGCTTGAATATATGGATTTGGATTACAGTCTACAATGTACATACATTGATTATCTGGGTGGGACTCCGTTTTCATCCCAAGGAACTTATAGTGTTCACCCGAGAACAGATATTCAAGAGATTCAAGACGTTTGTGGAATTTTATGAAAAACTTCTCAAAAAGAATATGTACTCAACACGTCTCTGACCTGTTTCTTTTGCAATGATTTCGCAAAAGAACGCGTTAGTCATGTGGATACACTATTCGTATTACAAAGGTTATGAAACCCATGAAGGGTAGTGGTACTGAAAGTACTGCTGCTGATGATACTAGTGGCGGCTCCATTATTGAAGGGCACTAGGGGGAAAACTTGTGTGTTGTAAAAGAGAAATCAGACGCATACAATATTTCAGGCATGATCATCCGATTGCTTTTTATATGACTGGCAATAAAGATCTATCTCATCTCATGTCTCGTTAGTTTAGATATTGGACACGGCACACTTTCTCACTTTAGCTGTTACTCGGACCAAGGCTACTATTTATATGATGTTTGTACTAGGCATGAGATGAGGTACATTTATTTCACTACATTAATGGGTATCAACTCCGGTAAGCATAATATTTGTAGGTTTTTGAGATTGTGAAGGATCTGGAAGTAATTTAATATTTCCCTGAAAGGAATCAAGGTTAATGCAGTTTCTATCAAGGGGATTGTGGATCAAAGGATCACATAATTCATTAATGGGAAACCAACAAACCTTGTTTGAACCACTACATAAATTTGATTTTAAAGCTCTAAATCTATAAGCAAAATTGGAAATAAATACTGATAAATAAATAGAAGGTTTCACAAACAAATAAACAAGTTGTATTTTGAATATCAGTTTCTGAATTCAGATATTGCAATTAATAAGAAATACAATATCTGACTTTATAGGCAAATGTAAAGCAAAGCATCCATAATTACACTGTACACGAGTTTCAATTTTACAGACAATTTGTCTACAGTTAAATAAAAACACGAGTCGGACACAACATGTATGTAGGTGTAGGGCAGATTTTGTAACACGTAACGTTTTCCTATCTCAAACATGCAAATTAGTATTTAATCAACTACAAAATAATATGAACCACTAATGGTACCTGCTTGATATTACACACCTTGCCTGATAAATATGCCACCCTAAAACTCCCACGTAGTAATCTAACATAAAATCTTCTACGAATTTTGAGTTCGATGAACCGGAACTGATTACATTGCAACATTTAGTTACGTAATTAATGGGTGTTTGCCGCTGCAAAAAGAAGCTTGAGTAAATATCTGGCGAAACATATAAATGATTATAGTTAAACAAAAGTCGTACAAATTTGGCCATTGGAACCCTGGATAACAAAAAATGAAAGGAATTTAATCCAGTGAGCAAGGTTCAATAGGAATTTTGTCAATTGACTTATGAAAAATCAAAGAAGGGTAGTGTTTAAGTTAAAGTACCCACATTTTTACACTTCCGACTTTTCTAGTTTGGAAACAAGATGAAATGACGCAAATAATAAATGAGAGGTTGAAGTGAATGGGAGTCGACCCGTAAAACCAGCAAGCACTTGCCCTTTATTTTATGCACTCAGGCACTTCACCTCCTTTCATCTAATTCGCCTTTTCTCCCAAGAGACCATTCCCATTAGGTAAAAGGACATTTTGTGGGACTCATACCAAACCACGCAGTCCATAGCAATATAACCTTGTCACCTGTCTGCTGATAAAAAGCAAGTAAAAGCCACTTTTATACTTTACACCTTGCAACTGAAGACCGACTCTTGTAGTACACTGAATATGACATACATCATAAATCAATAGAAATAAACAAAAACAACAACACGAAATTCTGTAAAGACCAACATCGATTAAAAATTGTGGTATGTAATCCGTTGTGTAGATAACTGCGCATTACAAAAATCAAAGTAATTAACTCAGTCATTAAAAACAGCACACCATAGGATGACCAAGGTTATCTGCATGTGTCGATAAAAATGCACTTCATTTTGGTGAAGTGTAACATGGACTGGGAGGAAATTGATTTTTAGTTACTTATGTCGTGACCACCTCATCAAAATACTGACGTATTGATTAATGTCCTATCTGAAAAGCTACACCTTCAAAGTCGCTCTTTCTTCAAGTTAATGTCAGCCTAAACTCTATAAAACTATCTTTCACCAAAGAATAACTAGCATATGTGATTTCTTTCTTGAAACATCACAAAGCGAAGGTGACAGCACACAGCGGAACTACTGAGGGTTATTCCGTCTTATTTGCCGACTCTTCAAAAAACGATAACCTTCCAAATAATAAACCAACTGAAACCAAATTTTAACCTGACATTCTCAAACATATTTGTCACCAATCTCCGCCAACGGCGATCCAAAAAGTTTTGAAACGCCCAAGCAATTGCATTTCAAAGTT
>JAQGBQ010000457.1:0-21598 GCA_034698485.1 Vertagopus arboreus | reverse complement strand
TTCGTGTCGCAAGGCATTCGTGTCGTGGCATTCATGTCGCTGGCATTAATGTCGTCGGCATTTAGGTCGTCGTACCATCATAAACACTGTCTTAAAAACCTATTATGAGATTTGAGGTTGTAGCATGTAGAATGTCTTGGCACATATTTTTGCATTTTTGTCATATTTTTATAGTGCCATAGCACAAAATTACTGATCTTTCACAGAGTTACAATGAAAAATAAAATAGTTAGTAGATTGACCTTGCTTGACACTTAAAACTTGGTAAATTATTTTTTAAATTATAGTCACCAGTACCGATGGGAGAATGGAGAGGCACATTACAAGCAAAGAAACCTGGTGAAGACTGTCTACAATTAAGTGCCGCAAAGTTCATCCGAGTTACGGGCTCAGAAAATTGTCATTTTTTAAATATCTTTACTCCTGATGTTAGTTACTCATTTTATTATTTTCTTGCTTTAAGTTTTCAAAGTTTAATCCCAATGTGTTTAATAAAAAAATATATTTAAACTTGCAGCTTCCATTTAAGGGAGATAGTTCAGAATTTCCTGTAATTATATATCTACACGGTAATAAAAACTAATTCCTGATATTCTGTTATTAATTCATGAATTAATTTCCATCTTTTATATTTTTTAGAGGGAAGTTTTATGATGGTAAGATATTTTCCAAAATCTTTATATTTGCAAGTAAATAAGGTATTTAATTTGATGTATTTCTGCAGGGAAATGGAGGTGAACATGGACCTGCATATTTGTAAGCATTATTTCAGTTTGTCATAAGTTTTAAATAATGTATTTAAGTAATATTGCAATTTTTTTTTTTTTTTAGATTAGATGAGAATGTCGTGCTTGTGACAATTAACTACCGATTAGGGGTCATGGGATTCCTCAGTACAGGTGACCAAGCTATTTCAGGAAACTGGGGATTGGTAAGATAAATTACTTTAATGCTTTAAATTAAAATGATTTGGTTTCGTTCATTCAGCTTTTGTTTAAATTACAGAAAGATCAAGCTTTAGCTATGAATTGGGTTGGTTAAAATGTTTAAAAAATATCTGAATCTAAAAGTGCATAACTAAAAAAATATATCATGACTAAAAATTATAGGTGCGTGAAAACATTGAACAATTTGGAGGTGATCCAGACAATGTCAGTCTCTGGGGATACTCCGCTGTAAGATTTTAATTTTTTTTTGTTCTTTTCGACATAAGATTAGATACCAATAGTAAACTTATATTTATAGGGGGGAGTGTCAGCTCATCTACACATGATCGCAAATAAAACAAGACATCTCTTTACAAAAGCCTTATCTTTGGGAACCGGAAGTGCTTTTCAGCATTGGGGTATACAGAAACCTTATCGGGCTAGAAATTATACCAACAGAGTTGGAAGAAGGTTTAGATGTCCGACGGATAATAGTTATGAGTTGGCTGAATGCCTCAGAAAAGTACCGGCTAACACCTTGGTCGCTGATCAAATAAACTTGGTTGTAAGTAATAAAATTTAATTATAATTATCCTAAGAATCTGCAAATTAAATTTTGATTCTTTTAATTCTCAGGACTGGTTTCCATTCCCAGGAGTAAGATTTTTTTTTACTATCATCTTATAATTTAAGATCCCAAAAAATTAGCTTTCATTACAAATGGATTTTATCTTTAGATTTTATTCGCTCCGACTATTGAACCAGAACATCCGGATGCATTTCTCACAGAATCGGCTGAAGACGCATATAGACTTGGTCATGTTGCGAAAAAGCCTTGGATTACTTCAACCACGAGTCAAGAAGGGTTGACAGCAGTATTAGGTAGGTAAAGTTTCAATACCTGTTCAAATGATAACATTCTTATAAATATTCCTCTAAAATAAAAATAATAAAATTCTTGATTTCAGTTGTTCAACTATTCTTGCGATGGCTTCCATTTAGAATAAGCTGGAAAGATGTAGCTCAGCATTATTTGGACTATAGATACATTGCTGACGACCCTGATGACATTACTGCAAAAGTTACAAAGTTTTATCTCGGGGACAAGCAGCCGATTCGGGCATCTGCATTTGAATTAGCAGAAGTAACATTAAATAAATTTAAAAGTACGTTAAATAAATTCAATGAGCTATCGTTAACAACAGTTTTTCAATTATGTGTAGCCAATGACAGATCGCTATTTTCACTTTGGGGTCATCAAAGGCATTCAAGCCCATGCAGCTATCGCCCCAACTTATGCATATTACTATACTTTTAATAAGGGTAAATACAACATGGGTAACCTTTACGGTTATCAGCCTCATGAATGGGGTAAGTACTTTAATCTATTTGTTTAATTATGATTTTTAGAGCACTATTTAAGTTAACAAATTCATAATATTAGGTGTCGGACACGTAGAAGATTCCTATAAGTATCTAAATTGTTCATCTCAGTATGCAGGGTTCAAAGAAACTGACCCTGATTATAAAATGGCTCGAGTCATGATCAATTTTATGGTCAATTTCGTTACTGCTGGGTATGTATACATCGTCTATTTGAAATTAATGATATCATTGTAAATTTGATGTTTCTTTAAAAAAAACAAATCTCTTTGTTTGCAGAGAACCGACGTACGTAAGTGATGAAGGAGAAGAAATGAAAGTTTGGGATCCTGTGACGAACATAACAGATATTCGAATGTTACAAATGGACCAAGAAGTTAAAATGATCTCTTTTCCAAAGGCCAATTTGAAGCGATTAAAATTCTGGCAAGATCTTGGACTACGAGATGCCTTCGGTTTAGTTCTATAGTGTAATATTAGGTAAATTATTCATAAATTCACAAACTACTTCTCTAGACTTCATATGAAATATCAAGATATTATATAATTTGTATCATGAAATGAATGGTACGTCAGCATTATTTTGCGAATGAATAAATAATTTTGCAAATAAAAATGTTGCAAACAAATAAACCAGTTTTTATGCATATGTTTTGCTACTGCTGCAAGATTTGATGCAATTTGTTTGTATGCATGTACGTCAATCTGTCATGAGGTAAGTTTTCTGTCAAAAATGCTAAACTTTGATATTATAATTTTACCTATTATCAATACCAGCTTAAACCAGTGATTGAACGATTTCGAGGTATTTTGCAAAAATACAAGAAAAAGTTCACAAAAATGTGATGATGTGGATTGATGTATATAACTTTTAAAGACATTCACAAACTACCTAACAATATGATACCGGTCTCTATCTTTTTAAACAATGATTGATAACCTATCAAGAACTGGAAATATTTCAATACGTAAATGAATAGAAGAGTTTAATCATAATAATTATGAATAAACAAGACACGTGTAAAGATTAATAGATTAACTTATTTCTTGCCCTTCTTGGCCCCACCTCCACCACCCCCTTTACTTTTGGTAGTTTCCACACTGATTAATTCCATGTCAAAAACCAAAGTTGCGTTCTTCGGGATTAATCCAGCTTTTCCTGCTCCTCCATATGCCAATTCCGGTGGACAAGTGATCTTTGCTCTTTGTCCTACACTCATCTAAAACAATAAAGAAATTAAATTAATTAGAATTAATTAAAATACACATTAAACATTTTAATTAAATGCATACCTGTGTAATAGCTTCTTCCCAACCTTTGATGACTTGACCCCCTCCAACTGCAATAATTAAATGAAATTAAATACTTGTAATAAATAATAACTTAATATTGATTAGTTATTTTATTAACCTTTGAACTTCAAGGGTTCATTCCTGTCTCTGGAGGAGTCGAACTTTTTGCCATCGCTCAAAGTTCCGGTGTAATGAACAGAAACTGTCTGTCCCATCTCTGGAAACGTAGCGCCTGAAATACATATTTATACATATACATTTATTGTAAATAAATGTCCGAATTTTTATTATTATTTGTTATCCTCTTATTGAACCGGCCAACAAATAACAAATCTTGTTTGACAATTGCAAAAAAGAACAAATACAACTACAAAAACTAAATTTACTTACCATCTCCAGACTTAAGGTTCTCAAATTTGATACCCATCTCAATTAATTGGTTAAATAATTAATTATTTAAAATTAACTTCGGAATGTTTATAAAAATAAAATCGATTAAACTCAATCTTGAGAAGCCGCGGGAAACATTTTATTTAAAAAACTGAGCACATGGATTTTTTTTTATTAAATTTAGTTTTTATTTTAGAATCATTAACTTAATTTTTATTTAGCCAATGTGCAGTTAATTTCCAGATATTCTACTAGAAATCTATTCACTACTCATAGTTTTCAGTTTACAATCGAAAAGGTAAAATTTCTTGAGCATTGAACATTTTATTTGATCAATATTTAATATTTTGTATTTACACATTTCACAGAATCACAATTTATTGTCTTGTTAAGATAAAACATAATAAAAGATGAACATTTGGAACACCAGTCCGTCGAAAAAGGCCAAACGGTCTGTCAAAGTGAAGCCGATTGAACCACAAGCCTCAAAAGTACTGGAAATAGAAGACGATACAGATTTTTCAAATACAAATAAGCATGATGAGGAGAAGGACAAGAATACCGTCAATACGGATGCAGTGAATCAGGAAACAAGGTCTTTCGATAACCTCGGTTTAAGTCACGTTATTTATGAACGGATTAAAAATCAGATCTGTAAGTTAACTAAATATTCTGTTCACAATATTGTATTTATGGTATTCGTAAGTAATATTTTTGTTTATTAATGTTTACAGGTTTGTCAAAGCCTACAAAAGTTCAAGCAGAATGCATTCCAGCGCTTTTGGCAGGGAAGAGTTGCATAGCTCATGCCCCAACGGGTACAGGAAAAACGCTGGCCTTTTCAGTCCCCATGATTCAGAAATGGGGGAAAGACCCTTACGGAGTTTTTGGACTGATACTTACTCCTACGAGAGAATTAGCATTGCAGATAAAGGATCAACTTCAGTTTATAGGAGGCGAAAGGGCTAAAGTTTGTTTGGTTATTGGAGGAGTGGATTTTCAACAGCAGGCTTTGGAGCTTTTTGGCAAACCAAGTTTTGTTGTGGCTACCCCTGGCAGGTCTCGGTTGTTCAATTTCAATTACGACTATCTTCAATCTTTGAGAGCAGGAAATTTAATGTTTAAGTTTCTTATAGATTACTGGATCATCTTCAAAGTGCTGAAGATTCATTCAGGACAACTTTCAAGAACTGTAAATATCTTGTATATGACGAAGCTGATAAATTACTTGATGGACAGTTTGACGAAAACTTGGAAATTATAACATCTATGCTACCCAAAAAGAAACAAGTAATGCTTTTTAGTGCAACGATGTCTGCATCTAAGGAAATGGTGGATATTGTACAAGAATTGTCACAGACCACAGAAAAGGTTTACAACTTACACACTTCAGATAAAAATAGTTAAAAATCTACATTATACAGAGTTAAGAATTTAATTGTTTTTTTTTTGTTCTGTTTAGCCGTTTATGTACAGCTATCAAGAGGACGAACAGGATAATGATCCAGATATCGTAAAACCAAATGCTCCAATGTTATCAAAAATTCCTCTCGTTCAGAAGTATGTCATGTGCCCGAAAGATTTTAAGGACGGATACTTAATGGAATTACTTCGATCTATCAGAGATAACGAAATCAAACTGCCTGTCAAAGTTCGATCAATGATTGTCTTTGCTGCCACCATTAGGTATATTATTTTTTTAAAATGCAAAATCAGTGTCACAAATTGAAATTAAATTGTTTCATTATTTTTTTAACAGAGAAACTCAAGTATTATCGCTACTTTTATCGAATTTGGGATTCGAAAATACAACCCTTCATTCCCATTTGGACCAAAAATCACGTGCGAAAGCCCTTTCCGATTTTAGATCATGTCGTGTCAATACACTTGTTGCAACGGATGTTGTTAGTAGAGGTAGCGTCTATTTTGATTAAATATTATTAGAATATGTACTAAAGTTAATTATATTTTACAGGTCTGGATATTAGGACAGTAGATTTAGTTATCAATTACTCCATTCCAATGCCCCCAGATTACGTTCATAGGGTTGGTAGAACTGGCCGTGCGGGACACCAGGGACTGGCTATAATGTTTGTAGTACCAACTAGAGATGTTCCATTTTTGACTAACGTTGAGAATTATATTGGGGAGAAACTGACAGAAATGAAAATTGATGGTAAGATTTGACCTTGATAAAAGTATCATAAAAGTAGTTGAATATTTTAATTATTGTAATTTATTCTCTTGTTTCACAGAATTGAAAGTACTAAAGATATTGACAGACGTTCAGTCTCAGCGAAAGATTGCAGATCTTACTATAACAGAAAATGACCCATTTGAAGAACGATCAAAAATAAATAAGCAAAAGAAGGCAATTGAGGCTGAGATGGAAGGGAAAAGCATTACTGATAAGAGATCCACACAAAAAAGGAAACTTTTTTGGAAGGCCGAAAAGAAAAACAACAAGTTATCTAAATCCCAAAACGAATCTAAAAATGACTAAGATATTTTATAAATAAATTAAGACAATTTAAATAAGATATAAAAAAAATATTATTTTTTGACTCAATTTTCATACTTCTCGAAACTACTCTACGAATAACTAGTGCTTTTCAATGTTCCGCAATTAGATAGCATAATTCATATTATTACTGACTTGCCACTACGCCCACAAGGTTGACACTACAGGAAAAGTTAAGCTTTAAGTCACTTTGACACACTTTGTTAACAAAGTTTCCTATTAAATAGTATCAAACTTTCCGGTTTAACGAAAACTTACGGTCAGTAACCATGAATAATAATACGAGGGTAACCTTGTTGCGAAATAGAAAGCTGTGTGTCATAGTGAAGGTGCATCAAGGATGGAAATGTAGATCGTGAATTTTCTTCATTATTTAAAAAAAAATATTCAATTTTAAAATATTTTCGGTGTTTTTACCATAATGGTTTGGCAACAGGCTTTGTATTTAGTGAATCTGTTGTGTAAATTTGTTCCGTGTGATTACTCATTTCCTTATCCAGATACAACTGTGAGTGAAACGCAGGCTTATAAAAACGAAATATCACTTGGATTCGATGACACATTACGGATAGGGGATTGGGGTCAACAACAGGAAGACCACCATTCATGGCTTAAAGAACATGATTACACTATGCATGACCCCCTGGCTGTTATTACGAAGACGGGCAAACTCCGAGGTTTCTGGATGCGTGTTGTCGGTGGCAAGAAAATAAGGTATTGCAAAAATTATAAAATTTGAAAGTAATTTATTTTCCGTATATTTCTGGTATTAATAAACATTTAATTGAATTGAAGGGCATTCGAAGGGATTCCGGTAAAAAAAATTAAACACTCCATTAGTTTTTTTAATGCATAATTAAAATGTATGATTTTTTAGTACGCTGAGCCCCCGGTTGGTTACTTTAGTAAGTTTACATACAATTAATTAAAATTAATTATCCGCATTTGTTAAAATAGATTCTTTTCTTTTCAGGATTCGAGGTAAATAATTTGTTGGTGATCCGTGAATAACTTTCGCTTTTACATGTTTATAGTTTAACACTATCAATTAATTATTGTAGGCACCTGCTCCAAAGATATCTTGGACAGGATTATTTCATGCAACCAAAAAAGGACCAAAATGCTTACAGTTCGCTCAGATTGAACTTAAACGGGTAGTAGGAAGTGCGTAACTATCTAATTGACATTTATCAATGTTTTCATGCAATTTTTAAACAATAATTTTGAAACTTGTTTCGGTTCTTAGACGAGGATTGTCTCCACCTAAATATTTATAGTCCCAAGGTTCAATTTCTAGAAAATATAATTTGTTCTGAATTACTAGATTATATGGCTGGTTTTAATGATTAATTGTTTAAAGTTGCATACCGGTCCAGGCTGGAATAAAACGGCACGGTTTCCAGTAATTATATGGATCCACGGGGGTGGCTTTCAAGTTGGATCTGGTAACGATTATGGACCATCGTACCTTTTACAACAAGATTTGATCTTAGTAACTATATCTTATCGAGTTGGAGTGTTTGGTTAGATATGATAAATCACATTTGGTTTTTTAAACCACGGTTTTTAGAATAATTTGTTTTGTTTTAGGATTCATGAGTACTGGAGACTCCTACAGTTCAGGTAACGTCATTTTTTTTAGACATTATACATTGAACTCTAAATATATTAATTCTGTTTATAATTTGGAATTGAATAGGAAACTGGGGTCTAAAAGGTAAAACTTACATGTAATTTTTTTTAAGTATTTATATGTACATATTTATAAATATAAGTGCTTTATAACCTACATAGATCAAGTTGTCGCAATTAAGTGGATTTATGACAACATTGGTAAGGCCTATTTAACACATTTTTTAAATTTCAAGAATGGAAAATAGTAATTATTGATGTCGTTCCATAGAATTCTTCAATGGAGATCCTTCAAAAATTACTTTGTTTGGACAAGAAGCGGGTATCATCACAATTATAATGAATAGTTTTCTCAGATATTTAAAAATAATTTTTAATAATAATTTAGGAGGAGCAAGCGTTCATTTACAAATGATCAGCCCCAGGGCCCGTCCATATTTTAGTGGGGGAGTTTCAATGTCCGGAACAGCGTTTAATCATTGGGTATTTCATAGCAGAGAAAAAGCTCATGAACTAAGCAAATATTTCGCGAAAAAGTTTCACTGCCCTGTTCACTCCTCTGAAGCAATAGTGTCATGTCTTAGACGAGTTGATGCACATGAATTGGCAAAGACACAAATACAATTTTTGGTAGGATAATTTTTTTTATCAATTGAATGCTCATGATTATTTAAAATTAAGACTACTGTTTAGGATGACTGGCCGATGCCGATTTACTTATTTCGACCTGTTTGCGAGGAAGAAAATCCAAATGCCTTTCTTACAGACACTCCAGAAGAAATTTATAAGAAAGGAAATGTAGCTAGATTACCTTGGATTGCTGGTTTTACAGAAGATGAAGGGCTTACTTTCTTGTTACGTATGCAATTTTAAAAAAAATCTTTTGTCATTTGGAATGTATGCATTTTGTTAAATTAATCGTTGATTTTCAGCCGCTTTATTTCGTCACACCATAAAGACTTTGCGGTCTAATTGGAATACACTCGCTTCGGATTTCTTGGATTATGAATATCTGCCTCATGTTGATATGGATAACATTACGAAAAAACTCAACTGGTTGTATTTTAAGAAAGAAGGACCGACGACTGCTTCAATTAAGACGTTTAGCGATGTAAATATTCTTCTAAACTTTATGCTTTGAATGCAAATTATAAATATAATTTATTTTATATTTTTAAGGCTCTATCGCTTCGATTTACGGTGACTGGAGTTCACAAAGCTTTGCAAGCGCATTCTCAAATAGCTCCAACGTACGGCTATATGTTTTCTTATAATGGCAAATACAACTTGGGAACAATGGCAAGCATTAAACCAAATGAATGGGGTAAGTGAATTGCTTAATGTGGTTAAATTGTAATAGAAATGAGCATGTTAAATTACATTGATATGGTTGATATTGTATGTAGGTGTGGGACAAGGAGAGGACGTTTTTTACCTTCTCAATAGTACAAAGCTGTACCAAGGCTTCAAAACAACCGACCATGAACTCATATTATCAAAAATTATGGTGAATCTGTTTGGAAACTTTGCGAACAAGGGGTACTTTATCTATTCAAATCCGGAGCATTTTTAGAACTTTTAAAAAGTAACAACTAAATTCGGGTTAAAATTTCACAGATATCCTACATTTACACTTGAAAATCACGAGGATTTTCAAATATGGAATCCAATCACAGACCCCAGAAACATGTCATTTCTGCTTATTCATAAAAAGATAAAGATGATTCCCGAACCTTATTTGAAACAAACCATTTATTGGGAAAGTCTTGGGCTGCCAGATTCATTACCACTTATAAATACAACAGAACACACTCGTCAATACAATCTAACTTTACCAGCTTCATTTTCACCCAAGGGATCTTATCAGAAGCGTTCTGAGCCTGATGTATTTGATTTAACAACAACTACCACAACTGCTATTCCTGATCTGTATGATTTTACACCGGTCATTACGACAACTTCTCGTCCCGTATTTTCAAGAGCAGTTTCTGATCAATTTGAAACATTAAGAATAACTTCGACTACCCAACCTCCTGTGTCTAGTACAACAACAACGACAACCACAACTACAGCAGCTTATGAATTCGAATCTGTGACGACGACGACAAGTCCAGTTCCAGTAATTTTAGATGCACCATTACCTGTATATGATTTGAGGTCAGTTACGACCCCTCTACCTACCGTTTCAAGTACGCCATCCGATATATTTTTAGTTCCACTACCAGACGATATGGACATTACTACAAATTTTAAATCGGAAGAGGACAAAGATACGGAGTCTCAATTTCCTCCGCCAGACCCACAAAATACTCCGTTGACCCCTACAACTGACGTGACGACAATACAGGAAGAACCACTAAGCTATAATATTATGTGATGAGTTTTTTTTTTACTTGAATACTAAAATGTATAGACATACTAATTAAGAAGTGGCAGATTTTTTATTATTATTTGAAACATTAAAATAGGTCACATAAAGAATAGTTGTTCAAATTGGAATAATAATTTCGTAGGTCCGAACGTGAGAACTACGGCTAACCACAAACTGTAATGAAATTAAGCTTTAATGCATCAACCAATATACTACAAAGGTGTCATTGTAACTTAAAATAATTATGCATTATCAATAGGACTCGTAATCATTTAGTTTCAATTTTATTTTCAGGTCTGTATGCTTTTTTTAAGAAATAAATAAATAAATACTATAATCAAGGTAATTCTGAAGCTGTTCCTATTACGTGACAATTTGACATTCAAATACTTCTTTGGTTTGCAGAAATCTTGATCATTTTTAGAATACTTTTTATTAAATCATAATCCCTTGTATTAGAGTAATGTAAAATAAAATAAATGCTTAGTATACTCTCTATATTTATAGACAAAACCGCAAGATTCTTTCTAACCGACCATTTAAGATGACTTACTAATTTTGCAGTGAAATTAAGTCTTAAATAATCACTGAACCATAAAATTATTAGTTGAGTAGTAGAGAATTATTTATTTGTCTATTTGTCTATCATAACGATAAAAAAGGTCTAAATTAAGATGTTCAAGTTTTATATGAATATCCTGTCACTCTGTGAGTTTATTTAAATGCAGTCTAACATTCAAAAGTGTTTCTGGTCTGTTGATCAATATTCACCGCAAACAACATTATTATTTATTACTCAACAAGTTGACGAGTTTGATGTTTTGACGTAAAGAAAGTGTTATTATTTGCATCTAATGAATCTTTGCTTCTCTTTTTGAAGAATCTTAGTCACATTTTCATTTATCTCTTAAAGTCTAAACCATGAAGAGTAAAGATTGTTTCTCATAATTTTTAAAAAGTTCAAAATTTTACATAAAAAAACATTAAATATGGCCATAGTGGCTTCAGTGTTTTTAGTTCAATTGTTATGTGTCATAGTACCGTGCGACCCCCGCTACAGATTACCCGACCTATCCCCAGATCCTTATCAATCATCATCATTTAGTCATAGAATTTCACGTTATGAAAACATTCAAAAGAAACATGGACATTTTTGGAATGCATTTCCGTTAAAAAAATCTAACAAAATTCTACAAAATTACTTGGACTCTGAAGAGGAAGGCATTGATTATAATTACAAGAAGCCTTATCCATTTGTAAAGACTTATAGTGGGGGTATTAAAGGGTATTTTATGAAAGTCGTGGGGGGAAGATCGGTGAATGCATTTGAAGGGATTCCGGTAATCGACATTATTGACACAGTTTATTTGTCTAAATTATATTTTTATAACAATGTATTTTGAATCATAGTATGCAGAGCCTCCGGTTGGAATTCTTCGGTGGAAGGTATCTTAAATAAATTTCCAATTTTGTTTTAAGTATCACATTTAATTCTGATTTACGTTCACAAAAATTAAGCCTCCTATCCCAAAAGCACCGTGGAAAGGGACACTTAAAGCGTTTGGAGAAGCTGAAGAATGTTTGCAATATAATGTACCCAGAGCTTTTCGTGTCATTGGAAAAGTAAACAGAAAAAAACATTCTTTAAGAGAAAGAACATTTTAATTGAACTATATTAAATTGCTACTTGTTTTTTTCAGGAAGATTGTTTGTACCTAAATTGTTACTCTGCTCACGTTAGTTGACCTTTAATTGAAAATTGTAATGCATATACGAATTTTTAATAATATTCCTTAAAATTGTAGCTGCCAACAGAAAGCAACCCCAATCCTAACCTTCCTGTTCTTGTATTCATTCACGGGGGTAAGCATATTATTTTCAGCGTTTTTTTTTGTATTGAAACAAACTAATTTAAATCTATTTTGAATGTTTTTAATTTGTATTTTAATTTATAGGCGGATTTTTCTTTGGAGCTACAGCCGGTTATGGTCCTAGGTATTATTTATTTTATAGATTTTAAAATTGAGACTAAAAATTATGTTAAGTTCAAATCATTCTTTAATTGTCTAGCTATTTCATGCAAAAGGATATTGTGCTCTGTTCTCTACAGTATCGGTAAGTACAGAAATTAAACTCGCAAATTGCTAACTCATGTTTCTGAATTTAAATGATTTTTTTTTATTTTTAGGCTTGGAGTTTTAGGTATAAATTTGAAATTTACCTACATATTTCCAAAAAGTTATTAATTGATTTAAAAATGCAATATTTCTTTATATGCTATAGGCTTCATGAGTTCTGGAGACAATGCGAGTCCAGGTACTTTACATTAATTAGAATAAACTAACGATTTCATACCACCAATTTAATAAATTAAACTCTTATACTAATTATCTTTGTAATTTGAATAGGAAACTGGGGGTTAAAAGGTTTAAATCTGAAACTAAAGATGTACATATGTATATAAAGGTTTATATTTATAAATACATTTACTAATATTTAGATCAATCACTCGCGTTAAAATGGATTTCTGAGAATGTTAAATTTTTCGGCGGAGATGAAAAGACTATAACAATAATGGGTTAGAGTTTAATACTTTAAATTTAATACAGGTTTAAAATACAAACAATTTTGCAATCTGTAATTCTTTTAAATTCTCTAGGTCAATCTGCTGGAAGGTAACTAAATAATAAAATATCTCAGGTTGCAGTTTAAGTGGTCTTATTTATATATATCTGACTTTAAAGCGTTCTAGTTCACTACCACATGCTTTCGAAACGGTCAAGGTCCTATTTCCACCGAGCAATTTCTATGAGCGGTACCGCATTTAACTACTGGGCTTATCAAACCCCATTTCAAGCCAGAAATCTCACATCTACATTAGCAAATTTGGTTGATTGTCCAACAAAGGATTCATATGAAATGGTTCAATGTCTTCGAGACACCGACCCTATAAAATTGGTCGCTAAAACACCCTTGTTTCTGGTAACATTCTTTTTAATATCATTTGATTACTGTTAATGGAATTTCAAAAAAAATGGTATAAATAACTTTCTTAAAAATTAGGACGACTGGCCTTATCCATCCAATGCATTTCAACCAGCTCTCGAACCTTTTGAAGGAAATCCTGATGCTTTTCTCACAGAATCACCCGTATCAATTTATGAAAAAGGGGAAGTGTACAGGATTCCTTGGATTGTTACAACAGTTAGTGGAGAAGGCTATTCATTTTTATTATGTAAGGCTTATTTAAAAAAAATTTTTTTTAAAAACTACTGAAAATTTGTTTATAAATACAATTTGAACATTTCTTTTACAGTCCCATACATCACTTTCCAGATTCCAACTTTAAGAAGGAATTGGTACAAATTGGCAGCTGACCTCATAGATATTGATAATCTGGATGTGGACCATGAAAGCATTGTTGAACAAGTGACCAAGTTTTATTTCAGACACGTGGCCCCTGAAAATGCTCCCATACATAATTTTGCAAAGGTATTCATCTTCAAAAAATTAGTCTACATTATTAATTTTTTAACGTTTTTAATTAATTTAATTTTCGATAAATGTCAGGCTGTCACACACAGAACATTTACCAACGGAATTTACAAAGCTATTCAAGCTCATGTTCAAGTCGCACCAACGTATTCATACATTTTCGACTTTAACGGCCAGTATAATGCCATACAAAACTATGGGTATCCTAGAAGCGAGTGGGGTAAGAAATTTAATTGATTAATTAATTAATTTAATTTAAAGAATGTACAACTTACTTAAATATGACACTTTTTGTATTCTTAAAGGGGTCGGACATGCAGAGGTTATAAAAATTATTTCACGCTTGATTTTGCTCTAATTTCTAATTTTGTACATTTGTCTAATTTTTTAGGACATATTCTACATCTTCAATAGTTCGACAATCTACCAAGGGTTTAAGCGAGAGGACCCTGAGTTCAAAATTAGTCAATTGATGGTCAATCTATTTGTAAACTTTGCAGCCAAAGGGTAACAGCTTTTTTATATAAAAAAAATTCAGGTTACAAATATAAAATTAAACTTTTATTTAATTTCAGAGAACCTTTGTATACGAATCGATTAGGAGAAGATATAAAAGTATGGAGACCTCACGTCGACACAGAACATTTAAAATTCCTAAAGATTGGCAAAACCACAAGAATGATTCGAGATCCGTTCAAAAAAATAATAAAATTCTGGGATCAACTCAACATCCCAAATATTGTCCCGTTTCTTCGAGTACAACAAAATTACTACTCCCCTCCAAATAATCACAACCCCAGGGTTCCTTACTCCTTAAAAGAGTTAAGCAGCAACGCTAGCCTTAATTACATTGAACCAGGCTTTAACCTTAATGCACAATTTAAAAATAAATAAATAAGGCTAAGGCAATGCATCCTGTGGTGATTGTGATTCCTTAAATTGCTTCAGTTTAAAAATAATAAAAATAGTTAAAAGGACACCACTATAATATATAAGTGAGTCAAGATTACACATTATTGTCCGGAAGAACAATTTATTTTACTATCCTCAAAAGAATATAACTTGGCTAAACGGTTCTTATATTACTGCAGCAGATGTTGTTTACGAATGAAGGTACATTACATGCCTTACGAATGTGTAACAATGATATAATGGATGACCAAAAACAGAAAAAGAGGAGATAACGTGTTGTAAATAATTATGCAAATCATCCCTGTCATTAACCTTGAAGGGTCTACTAAATAGTTGTATTTTGCAAATACATTTCGATTTTTTTGCCCTGTCTGAGATTAAGATTGTAATTGCATTGCAAATTGTGATGGAATAAAGGAAGCACCTTAGGAGGACATTATTATATAGACTTCTACAGATCCAAATGCCACAGTCAACATTTCAATACACAATGCAGAATGAACTTCAACTATCAATTTATATCACACCAGGTGTTGTTGCATTTTGTAAAAATTTACAGCAAAAAAAAGCTAACCAATTACAACACAAAAATAATAATGCTTCCTTCTAAATCTCTTCCCTACTTCCTTCCTTCCTTCCGCAAAATCTCTGGAACAAAACCCAACCTCATGGCAATGCAGCGTTTCAGTATTTTCATTATGCTTGGAATGATCTTAATCTTCTCGGAGACAATTAGCTAACAAATAAATTTTTACATTTCAAGTAACATTTATTTATTTTTTATTTCAAAATGACACTAGTCAGTATGTTCCTCATGAACGTGCTTTGTGCAATGGTTCCATGTGATTATAAAAACTCAATTCCGGAGATCGGTACAAGTGATCTTTCAGACTCTTCTGGATCATTCCGTGGAAAAAGGTTAATTCAAGAAGATTCTTATCCAATTGTGTCAACTTTAGTGGGTCAGGTTCAAGGCTATAGTATGAAAGTGATGAGTGGCAAAAAAATCTCAGCCTTTGAAGGCATTCCTTATGCAAATTTCCCGAAGCGATTTGAGGTAATTACTTAGAATTCTAATCAACATCTTGTAATGAAATTTTAATGTGTTTACATTTATAAATCTTTAATACAGTTAGCCCAACCTATACTGAAACCCTGGAGTGGAATAAAAACGGCCTTTGCACCAGGCCCTTATTGTTTACAATTACATCCTGGCAAAGGTTTCCGTGTAATTGGCTCGGAAAACTGCCTAACATTAAATATATACTCGAAGGTTTGCAGAGCTTTAAAAGCATTTAATTTGTAGCTTCTTATTGTTAGATTATTAACTGCTTTGATCTTTGTTGCAGTTACCGATTGAAGGACTGAGCCGAAATCTTCCGGTTTTCGTTTTGATCCATGGTGGATCATTTGCTTTCAGTGCTGGAGCTGAATATGGACCAAGGTTCTTAGAATTTAAATTATTATTATACGAATCAAATTATCGTTTGATTCATTTGCTTACATTTTCTATTTTTATTTAGCTATCTGCTTGAACAAGATGTTATTTTGGTTACTTTTAATTATCGTGTTGGTGTTCTTGGTAAGATCAAAATTTTTAATACAATGACTGAATTAAAGTATGAATTTATTTAATTTAAATATTTCATTGTGTGTCAGGTTTTATGAGTACAGGAGATGAAGTTAGTCCCGGAAATTTGGGTAATTATAATTTTCTAAATATTAATATTAAATTGTAATCGTAGTGCATATAATATATATATTTTTCTAATTTCATAGGAATGAAAGACCAGGCCCTTGCGTTGCAATTTGTATGAATATCATAAATAATGTATTTTCACTTTCCGATACAATCAATTATGGAGAAATTTTGATTAAAATTGCAGATAAAAAATAACATACATTCCTTTGGTGGAGATCCCTCAAGGATTACGTTAATTGGTCAGGTATGAAATACTATAAAAAAAATTATCATCTAATACGACTTGTTCCATGTTCAAACTTTTCATCTAAATATATGGTATCCATAGTCTGCTGGAGGAGCTGCAGTGCATTTGCATATGTTAAGCAATATGACGAGAAACTATTTTCAAAAAGCGATCGCCATGAGTGGCACTGCTCATAGTCATTGGGCCCTTCACAACTCAACAAGAGCTCGACACTGGACGGATAGCATCGCTCGACAAGTCAACTGCCCCACAACTGACAGCCAAGAACTTGTCGATTGCTTGAAACGAGTTAATCCCAATTGGCTTGTGGCTGCTCAAATGAATTTATTTGTAAGTAATAAGCAAAGATGATGTTAATTTTTACAAAATGTAAAATGCATATCATCGATAACCTATGTTTAGACATGGCTGCCTTTTCCCCCAACACTCTTCGCTCCAGTTATCGAGGTTCCAAATCCCACAGCTTTCTTAACCGAGTCTCCAGAGGAAATTGGTCGAAATCGGGGTGCGGCCAAAATCCCTGCTATTTTTACAATGACATCTCAAGAAGGCTACTTTAACAATTTCGGTAAGATTTATGAATCTATATTAATAATTAAATACAAATGTATTAGTAAATTATTTTTTTATTATAAATTTATTAGTACTGAACGGTATGATGAAAATTGGTGTGTTCATAAACAACGTGAGAAAATATCTTCCGTACTACCTTGACTATAACTACATTGCTGACAACTCTACAGAAATTACTGAAAAGGTTCTAAACTATTATGTTGGTGACACCCCGCCGAGAAATGTTCCAATTCAGATGTATGGAGAGGTAAGTTTGTAGCTCATCATGTTTTAACAAGATGAATTCAAGAAATCATTGGTTTTTCCTATATAAATATATAATTTCAGATGGCAACAGACAGACTATTTACAGTGTCAATTAATAAAGCAATAAAATATCATGCAAGACAAGCTCCAACGTATGCTTCTTTGTTCTCTTTTCTTGGAAAGTACAGTGCAGCGTCGCTTGTCGGAGTTCCCAAGCAAGAATGGGGTAAATAAATTAAAAACTGACAAGTTACAATTTAAATGTATAAAAAACACAATAAGTTTAATTAACATTTGAATTTAATATTTTTGATCAGGTGTCGCACATTCAGAAGATATGTATTACCTCTTTAACGCATCTCTGTACATCCCAGGCTTCAAACAGAACGATAAGGAAGCCGAGCTTAGCAAAATATTGGTCAACTTGATAACAAATTTTGCATCAAAAGGGTACAAAAACATATCCAATTCTCTTTAAACATTTTAATTGATTTAGATTTGTTTAAATGTTTTTGAAACTATTTTTTAAATATTCAGAACACCATTGTATACCGATAAAAACGGAACGGATATTCCAATTTGGGAACAAGTAAACGCTAACGATAAGGAGATTCGATTACTAGAGTTCAATAAAAATGTACAAATGATTGAAGATCGATTTGTTCAAAGAAGAAAATTCTGGGAAAGCTTAGGATTGCCAGATTCTACGGCGGTTTTAGATGATGTAGATTATAATAGTAACATGACTTTTAGTAGCACGTGATAATTTATTTTAATTAAGATACTAAATTATTTATTTACAACTTGTTAGGTCCAAATTCAAATCAAACTAGTAAGAGTCTATTAGACATTAGGGTTGTGATCTTCGAATGCTTACATGATTTAATGATTACTACTAAAGAAATTAGACACGGATTTGATTTTAATTTAATGTCATCACATTTTCCTAAGCTTTAAATAACTTTAATTGGTTTATGTAACCATCCAAGGACAAAATTGATTAAGTTCAACTTCTTACGTTACAATAACACAATATGTCATTTAATAGTAGCTTTTACAGAAATAAGTATTAGCTAAATGCCAAAAAAATTCAGAATGTTTTTTTATAGAAAATTTGTGATATTTATTTATATGTATGTATCTGATTGATATTAATTCCTGAATAAATGTGCTTCAGAACTGGAAGCAAATTTGCAAAATCAAATCTCGGTAATTCATTTTAAAAAAATAACCACTGACCGCATGATTGGATATCGGAAAAAATATTATTTGTTATTTAGGATTCTGTACAATTTTAAATGTAAGAAAAACACATTTGAAAAGTATTGATTTCTAAACAATTAAATATTAAAGTAACCCAAGAAAACTTGGCTAGGTCATTACTAACAAGGTTCGCTAATTTGAAAACAACTAAAAACGTAACGAATAAAAACCAATGGAAAGTACCTATGCAATTAGACAAATTTGATTATTTGGTCTGGAAGTCCCAGTTACGAAATTTGGTTTCTTACATACGAAGTTTACACTAAATAAGAATGAGTAGAAGAAATCACGAGACCATAAATTTAATTGGACTTGAATTTGTTCACTAGTTAGAAAATTCGATAAAGATTTCCAGATGCGTGCAAATAAATAATAAATAATCATGCATACGTAAACATAAAAAAAATCTCATCAAATCTTTAATAATTTGTTCATCTGGTTCATTGACATTGGTTTATCTATTTAATCGTAGGATTAAAGCACCAAATTTCTCTATTAAATAATAGCAAGTGAAGAGTGCAGTCAAAATAAACTTTGTCTAGATCAAAATCATAATTTTTAATCAACATTTTTAAAATGCTTCTCATACCAGGACTTCTTTTAAATCTTCTCTGTTCCATGTTTACCTGTCGGAGCAACCAATTAAGTATTGAGCTTGGTACAAGTCGAACGAAAATAGGAATTCTGCCTATGAAGTTTTTTACGCTTCCAAAAATCGGTTTTAATAACCATCGATTAGCCGATCCTGGTAATACTTTTAATCGCAATCAGGTTTGTAATTCTTTTTTTTAAATCAACTGCTATTACAATTATTTTGAAACCTAACTTTAATTATCATAATTTGACAAATACAGATCTATCAATTGAACGGGTATCAACCACACCCTAGATTTGCTATCGGACGTTAACTAACCTCGAATACCTCATTAATCTGGCCGTCATTTAAAAAAATATTTTGTAATCAGATACCGAGAAATGGTTAACAAACTAGCAAAGTCCTTGACATTGAATCGACTTTCAGTGTATTCTTTACATTTTGATATTTTGAAATCATATTATGATTCTGGAAAAATATTACTGCATCAACCAAAGTACCTATATAGGTTATTATTTAAATTGTAGGTTGTTAGTAAATAGTTTAAGAATAATAATATGTATTTTGATTGAGGCTTATATCTTCGCTATGGCTATAGTTCCTGTCCATAACCTGTCAAAAAATTTGCTGGTCATTATGACTCTGCAAAGCGGGTAGACAAAGGCTTTGATATACATACTTACTATAGAACTTTTTATTTACAATGTATTTTTGTACTATTTTTGATACCTTGAGTGAAAAAAACATGTGCTTAAATTATATTACAAACACAAACAATTATTTCAATGAGTGAATATTACATGCATGAACATCCTTCCTTTGTTAATTATTAATTGACACTCCATTCAATCTAAAACACTGATTCTCTTTATATTTATGTTAATGTTCATCTAAAAAAAATATATTTGCATTTATAATCCATGGTCAGTGAAATCTTATTTTATGAATTTGTTTTTATAAATGTTTGTTAGTTTATTTTTAATGCTTGTATAGATACGTTTTAGAATACAAACAGCAAACGTGACAGCCGTCCAGACTGTCATTGTCCAGCAGAAAAGTCTGGAGAAAAAAGCGAACTTGATTTAATTTAACGAATCAATTGTTCATTACATAATATTTTTTGTTGTGTATTGTGCAACATAATATAATTTTGAATACATCATAAAACTATTTTTACTTGAAAAGTTTTTGTAATTTATTAAAATTTTTAATACTTTTTTATTTTTAAATGTAATTACTTTCTGCTAATATTTTGATGTATTCACCGTTCAACAGTATATTTCACATGTAATTAAATATTTTTGTTTGAAGAACAGATACATAAACAGGGTCAGAAGTTTTGATTGATGAATGGGAAATCTTTGTTTTTCATCTGGACCTAGTTTCACTTAATTAATAATGTACACAACTATTATACATTATACATTAATAGACTACGCAGTAAGTGATTTTATAAACATGCCAGGGACGATATACAGATTCAACCTCATCATTCATAATTTTTACTATCAGTCTATACAATAAATAGTCTGATGCAAAGTCGAGTATAAGAAAGTCTGTCCCTTCATGTGAATTTGACTATGGGAACTGGGAATCCAGACATTTAAATAAAAGTTAATAATCATTCATTAAATCCGATTCTAATTTTTTTACCACAGAACAAGTTTAATTATGCCAATTAAATCCAAAAAGGGTCAACAATTTAGTGATTTTAACCAGCTCAAACCAAGACCATTAGACCGAAGGAGGAAGCTGTTTCCTAAATAAACAAAAAATATGATGGAATTTCTAGTAGTAATTATATGAACTTTACAGAAAATGAAGCGATTATAAATACGTTGCATAATCTTACCATGATTTTGCAATGAGAAAAAATCTGCGATGCATTTACACTGCACTTAAAATCATAATATTTTATCGTCCGAAGAATGTGAACTTTATAAGTTTCAAAAATGGATGCAGACTACAAAGGATAATTGCCATAATTTCTCAAACAACTACTTATCACATTCAATCAAGAAAAAAACTGGAATTTAGGATGTGGAGAAT
>JAQGBQ010000456.1:0-21657 GCA_034698485.1 Vertagopus arboreus | reverse complement strand
TTGCCAAAATGGTACTCGTGAGAACAGTAGGAGATCCATAAATGCAGGCTATAAAAAATTCGTCGAAATCAGAGCACACATTGTATTTATTTATCCGTCATAAATATATTTATCATCCTGACCGGTTAAACTCTGTTTCGCAAGTTGTTAACGATTAGGATCAACTATTATAAAACGATATAAAAACTATGCAACTATGGTCTTATTTAAAAATCCGAATGTTGAATTCACCCCGTGGCAAAAATAAATTACACCCACTTCCACATCCGTCAGCTCACTAATTACCTGAATTTGTTGCATTTCCTGCGGCAAAAAGAATGTAAAAGTGAAATAACTGTACAAAAGTTTAACAAGATGGGAAATTAAGTAACGGAGATTAGTTTTGCATCTTTTACTTTAATTCCTCACTGATTCCCTTTTTCAGATTATTAAAGCTCTAAAATCAAAAATTAACAATTGATATTTGAATAGGGTAAAATCCATTATCACTGTTATCATTGTGAAGTTCAACGGTGTTTACATTTGCATCTCGGTTTATCTCATCAAGACACTTTGAAACCACCGTATGCCAATTTGAAATGCACATCTGTCTTTCATTGTCAAAGTGGTTACATTTTATGCACATTTATCATCTCTATTTATCAATCGTGGAAAAGTGACCCTTGAAAACAGCCTACTACAGCCTAGTGCATCGTTCCATTAGACACCATTAAATAGCTTCTTTCATATATTTAAGTAATGAAACCTTATTGAGGAGATTTGACATGCACGTGTGTACCGTTACAGTAATCCTTAATTTACACCTCATCACATTAACAGCATGAAAGGGAAAAGAGGAGTATCTCAATAATGCCTGAAAACCATGCAAAGTAATACAAAGACCTTCCAAAATGCACTTACAGATAACAACTTTTAGATATTACAGCTTGAGTAAACTATTATAGGATAAGCTCAGAAGAATAGTATGTTTCATATTATTGTGACCAAATGTGGTCATCGTTAGAATCCCATTCTCTCGGCGTAAAGGTTTTATAATTACGAATTTACAATTACCAACAACCAACGGGCTGCTACCCAAATATGAAAAATTACTAACAGTTCTGGGAACTAATCTTTCACGCAGATGTCATTTCTTGTTTTTGAAGCTTGTATCAGAAATCAAAAACACTCTGATGTTACTGTCAAACTTCAAACACCAAATCATTTCCTGCCATCGACAATCCGCGTTTGTCTAATTGCGTAACCGACTAAATAATCAAATAAACAGACAATCATCAAGGATCAATGTGGTCGGATTTTATGATACGATTTAACATTAGTCATTCGAGTCCAAGGGCACCGTTCTTCACCTCACTAGTTTTCCTGATAAAATGTGTTGCTCCCAGCATGACCCCTTAATTAAATTCAGACTCGCGTCTTTCTTCACATGAGTGTGCAAGATGCAAAAGGCATAAGGATGCCAATAATAATTCATTTGGGGTTGCTGCGGTTGCTTCATATTGTGTATTGCAAATTATATGTGCTACAAAGAATTATATATCTTGATGAATCCTTCAATTAAATCGGTAGAAGATGGAAACTCTGACCTTGACTGAAATAAATCTTTTCAATCTTCAATTATCTACTTTATGCAACCTATTATTTCGAGAATGATTCACTCGCTTTGTGGCTACTTTTTTATATAACGTACCGTATTAAGACGGTTGAAACAATTAATTCAATCTATCCTTTAGCTAAAAACAACACCACACAGTATCTTTTGAATTTCATGATTTTAAATGTGTATCACAAATCCATGGGTTTAAACCCGTTTCGGTCAATCCGTAGACAAATCTTTAGAAGAGCAAATGTCAAACAATTACCATATAAAGTGAAAATGAATACTCCTACGTACATCCTAGAAGATAAAAGATCCCGATTCCAATCTCCGTTGATCTTCATAATAACATCTCATCTGTTAACAACAGTTTAAGAGCTCCACCTGAATAGCTACAATGCTATTCATTTTATAAACAAGTCATGTTATGGATCTAAATTGAACGACACTACAACCACAAAAGAAAGAAGTCCATTTCCCAAATACCTTCCACAAATGGTGCAAGATGATCTTCAATCTTTAAAAAAAAGAAGGATCCACCCTAACAAACTACAAGCTTAATGCATAAAAAGGCCTTTTCAAAGTGTTCTTCTTAACTAACCCACAATCCACATCCACAAAAGGATTGAAGAGTAGCAATAGAAAACAGCAAGGAACGCAGCGTCATAAAAAATGTCAAGGTGAATAGTAAAGGTGTCCAATGTTTTTTAAAATGCTCTGCTCGTCCTGGACACACTTTATGATCAAAAGGTCTACGAGGTGACGGATAAGTTTGTAGATAAACCGTAAATTGCTTGTTATTTATAAGAAGTGTAAAATAAGCTAATGTGGTCCAGCCCAAAAATTAAAAAAAACGAAACTACTATCAAATCATGAATGTTATCTATGGACACATTTATTGTAATGAGCATTATGTTCTTCCTTGCATTAAAAAAGATTTACTAGCCTATTTATGCATGTAATGCACGACTAAAGGCAATTAGTCTCCAATGAGTTGTAAAATAAACAGATCACCCATCATAACTTGCGGATAAGGAGTCCTTTCATTATGTCTTGGGCGATGGCAAAGCCAATTTATTTATTGCTAATCATAAATCCCCTGCATATTTATAACAGATTACATTATACAGCTAAGGAGACAAATTCCTAAACACATTTTTCTTTGTTCAATAAATAGGAAGCCTTAATTGCAAATTACAACAGATGTATTGATTCACGACTCACGAACTTAATAGCCAAAAATCTAAATACTGCATGCATACAGAACTAAATATTTATATTTTAAATATTAAATTAAACCATTAAATGTGCTCATGAATATGAAGGAAATGAATTCAAAATTAACCAGTTTGAAACAGCAGGTAGTAACATTGAAAACATGATGGGAAAATGATAAATACGAAAATTATTTAGTTTTCATTACTAAAATATTTTGGATCACTACTGCCGTTTTATTACCTTCGTGCCAAAATGCCACAACGCCAACAAGACATTAATAACAATTTCAGCACTTGTGATTAAATGCGTCATAATATATTGTTATGAATTAAATTTGCCAATAAAGTGTTGTTTGCATAGAGAATTGAATTGCATCTACTGTATGCTAACAACAAATGCAAATCTGTTGTTCTATACCAGCACACGTAGAAACGTTTAGCAGCAGTTAAATAGTAAATACAAGGGCAGAGTGCGGTGAGTTAATGAAAAATTGTCAGTTCATCAACATAATTCAGCTGCATGCAACAGAAGCAGTAGTTGATACTTTAATGATTGTAAATTGTAATGAACACAACAACAGAGCAGACTTGTCATAAAAAATATGGAATCGTGGACATAATTTTTGTCGGATGTCTGACGCCAGAGAACTTAAATAAATGAAAAAAATGTGTGTGTGTCTCAGATTTAAAATGAAATTCTAAGGCGTCAAACACACTATAATTAACTCCCGTTTATGTATTTACATTTATAGCACTGCCACTGGACACTTGTTTGTGTTCTTTATGTACAACCCAGCTTGACTTTATCACATCTTCATTTTAAGATGAAATGATTTTCCTATTTTTAATATTTTTTTATAATCTTTATAATTCTTCTTTAAGAAAACACTCCTGCAGCGTTCTTTACCTTCTTTAAAGGAAGAACCCTTTTGTGCCAAAAACATATATGACACTCGAAGGTAACTAAAACCCCATTTTCAGTCACTGACCGCTGCGTTGGTTTGAGTTATTAGGCATGCATATCACAGGTTAAGTGTGATAGGATCAAAACATCATAAACTTCATGCAATAAACCATATCTTACATCTTTACGTTTAACTTTAAAATGTTTTTTGGTAACTCGAGACTATTTTAATTTCCATAATTCATACTGTTCCTGAAGATTATTTTATTTTAGATGTTTGTTTTCTGATTCTTTACATGTCTGAACAAACAAAACCCTCAAACTTGTTCAGTTTACGATCATAAAGTAGAAATAAAACTTGGAGGTTTGGATTTATTTAAAAACCAGAGACCCTATTGATGTAAATGTCCAAACTTTCAGATCACATCAGATCATATTTATTTATATACCAACCAACCAACCAAAAGTTTCAATTTAAGGGTAAGGCAAGGATAAAATATTATTACCAAAGTCCGCGACCGTGCATTGATCTTGGAATGGAATAATCTAAGCATTTTGTCTGACTATGTATGTACATGTGTTTTTTCTGAGTATCCAGAATCCAGATCATTTTCTTTGGTTGGGTTAAGTAATAAAATCTTTACGTGCAATACTAACTAGCATAATAGATTACATTGGAAGAATTCATGCTCTTGAGTTTCGGTTCTTCTTGTTAACTTTGCTACTGGAACGCCGGGATAAGATCTTAGCAAAAAGAATGCTGTGATCTAACAAAGACCAGAAACCTCAGAATCAGAGCTCAGAACTTTTACGACTGGCCTTGACAGCCAATTCATTCAAAGTGGTGGAAGTTAAACTTGGTGAATTTAATGTAAAAGGTTTTTTCTGCAAAAAAAAAGTACAGAGTCTCGCCGACTCTATTTAACTGTCAAGAGCGATGTAACCAGGGTGGTCAAAGTCAACTTTTCCAGACCAATTTTCTGATTTTATGTGCTTGTTCCTCACTCACAGAATCTGATGGGTTGACAAAAACAGACAACTCAAGATGCAATAAAATTTAGCCCTTTATGGAAACAAACAGAGTTGCTTTGAAGTCTCGCAAATTCCAATCCCTCAAAGTTTAAAGGTGTTCGTGACAGGTCAAAAAAGGAGATTCTTAATCTTTTGCAGAGTGCTTTTCAGATGCATATCTTTTCAAACTCGAAAACTTGAATTGATGAAAACAAAGATTTGGTTGTTTTTACTAAAGTAAAACGATAGAAAATTTATGCCAACTGATACCATGAGTTCTAACATTTGACACCGGAACTTTCTTATCTTTTGTAGCATGATGAGAAACACTAAGGTTTACAAACATTCAAATAAATATATAATCTTCATTTCCGCATATAATTTTTAAAACATCATTCAGGTCAAACTGAGGATGCTTGCAACGAATTTGCTAGTCGATATTGAATATTGATTATGGATTCAATAAAAATATTAGTAATGTTTTGTTACTAAACCTTCTGTATACATTGCATAGACCTTCCATAATAAAAAGGCAGATGAACACAAAAACGGGAACAAAAACTGTTTGATCTGAAAACCTTTCCTGGAGGGTTCTCAAATTTCATCGACCACCACAACATCCTCCTCTCTGAACTTTATATCATCAACTCTTTTACCATTCATTTCAAATTTTGAATTATAGTATACACCCTTTTAGTCTGAAGAGGAATTTAATTCATTCATAAAAAATGAGTCCACTCTTGGATGTTACGACCCCTATAAATACCCATTGATATAATATAATATTTACGCTCGTATAAGTTATCCAACTATGTTGAAAACCCAGTCTTCCAAATATCCATCAAAAATGTCCGAATATTCAAGGTATGAATGGCAATAAACTCGATTTTCATTAATCCCATCCGTTAAAAGGGCTGCCTACATATATTTCATGAAACTTTGTCAACAGGACTAAACAAAAACATCAACGATAATGTTATTGTGCTTTTTTTGTTTGTCTATTTCCCTATTTTGAATGCAGACGTAAATAATATTGGTTCACGGCTGAATCACATATGGTAAAGTAGAGGGGTTGACGTTAGCACATAAAAATAATAATAATATGCTGCTAACCCAGTATGAATGAGATCATCTCCGTCTGTCTTTGTTTAGAGATCTATATAGGTAGTCTCTTTCGTGGCCAACTCTTCTGTTTCAATAACATAAATCAATTTTGAATACAAAAATGAAACTCCAAAAGTACTTGCACAGCTTGAGGCTTTAATTGCAATAAATTATGATAAAGCATGTCCACCGACCAGACGTTTTAGCGTCAAGTGACAAATAGAAACTCTGGTTCGGTTTCAACATTCAGTCCTGCTAATAACTAAATACAATTCTAAAACTTGCAACAAAAAACAAGACAAGAAGATCTCTGAATGGAAAAATAATTACATCTGGCATATCTTTTTGTGAGAAGCTTTGAATGTGGTTAATGGAGTAACTATTCTAATGCTAAATCCAAACCGCACTACTAACAACCAACATTAACCTTTTCAAAACAAATAAACTCATCTTGAAAGGATGTGCTCGCTCCAGGCAACTCAACAAATAGGTAAAGGTGCTCCGTCCGATGAAGCATTAAACTTGAAAAGATTTGCCAAAAGCTGTAGGTCGATGGCATAGGAGGGAATAAGGATCTGGCAATCTTCACAAGATCAAACTAAACAACCTGCATTTTTTAAATATGGATATATAAACATCTACACTTGGCAAGTTCACAGTCTAAGATATTCGGAAGTGAATCTAACTAATGCGTGAACATGGCATTAAGATTAGGCTTATCAAAGCCACGGCTGCTGCAAAAATGCTTCGAACTAACAGATCAATGCAAAAGACATGATACGATCATTCATGAAATGAAGAGAAACTACACCCTTTTCATACGCATGTAGTCTATTCTATGGTCATCATGAAATTATTTAGATGTGTTTGACCCCTTCTAGCAACATTGTATTTATATGCAGTCTTCATCAATAAATCCTCTAAATCTTCTGCCTCCCACACTTATATTCGACAGCTTATTGTCCGATAGATCAGTTGCATAAGGAAACACATCATTTGCATAAATACGCAATCTGAGATAAGTGATACGCACGTATATATACATATACCCTTTGTTTTATCAATCTTATAAACTTTTAAAATGCCATACCTAATGCAGAATAATCGAGCATTAACCACCACTAAACAAAACACATGAATCACGAACTGAATTCATCTTCAGAAGAACCAAAAGAAAACTCATTTCCCACCAGCATGCAAGTCAATCTAATCTAACCTCTACCTTCAGGCTTACATAATATTTTGTAATCGTACGGGTTTCGTTACATATAAACTAGTAACGATACAAACTTCTGATCTAGACAGATTCAAGATTCTTGCTACGTCTGCTACACAACTAGACAGAAGAATGATTTTACAGCTAGAGTTTACTGCACAAAGAAATGCGGGTAGAATCGGTAATATATATACTTCCCATCCAGAGTAAATACGAGCATTATCCTGGAACACTTGCTAAAAGAAACTTAACTAAAGTATTCATCCGTGTATAATGCGAGCACCACACCTTCATCTATGCATACCAAATAGATTGTACATACAAACATATAGATATTAAGGCTTAGCTTCTTCAAGTTGAAAACGATATTTAAAGTTGAACAGCTTGATCTTCTCTAGAATCTAGAATACTTGAATCTGCTCTGTACGTGTGTGTCAAGTTGGCTTGAAAGAACTTGGAGGAAGATCTTCCAAAAATAATCCTCAAGTATAAAAACTTGGGTTAATGGGATTGACAGTAGAACTCACCCACGCATTGTTTTCCTTCATCTTCATATTCCAAGTATGCCAACTCTGAATGTTTTTATTTTATCCTTAAACTTCATCAATCCTGCATGCACACAAAGTCTTTGCACGTTTCATTTGTATTTACACTCAAGACTCAACGTCTCTTCTTCTTATCTCTACACGTGCTCCTACATTTCTGCACAAGATTTTTAGTACTCAGAAAATTTGTCTTAACAAAACATTATCTTTTTATGTGAAGTATTAAAACTTGCACAATCATGTATGCAAAATACTCAATTAAGGATAAGTAGCAAAAAATCGACATTAAACTTCATGTTCATGCGTTTGATTAGATGTTTGCTCAGCCTAATCAAGCGGAATTACAGTCACAACAAGAACTGATTTAATTTTTAAAAACTAATATTATTTATATGCAACTTGAGTTGCAAGAAGTTTCTTCCTACTCGACTTCTGGTTTAATATTTCTTGCACTTTATTATAGGTTTTATATCTAGTTTATAGATAAGAACTTCACCTCTGTCCTCTAGACTAATCTGACAAGGGCTTAACAACGTCGTAAAAAGATTAAAAAATTGCACAACCTTTGCTTCATCGTCTGCTGCAATCTGTTTAATAAATACTTTATACAGTCTAACTTGTTTAAGGTGATATTGCTCTTGTTAAATCATCTTGACGATAATTCTAAGAAGTGGAGTTGATTGACAACTCTAGTATAGCTCTAATTTTCATATTCATAAACGTATCCTCTTACTCTTGCAAAAAATGACACTTCATTTGTCTTTCAATTTCAAAATCATATAACTACATATATATGCAAGTTAGACGACTAGGTAGCAATAAATTGTATATGGTAATGCAAATGAAGAATTGTAGCCTACTCAATTACTAGTTATGAAGCTAGCAATAACAATAAGAGAAAAAGCCCGATCCACCACTACTAGTCCAAACTCCAATACACTAGTTAATAAAAAAGAACACAGATTTTTTAACGATTCCTGCTGAAGTGAAGGTTCCCTCAGGACAATGTGGGAATGATTTAACAACTTGAGAATTGTTTCATTATATGAATTGTCAGAATATACTAAACGACTATTCCAACTTTTAACGTTGCAAGTTTTAAGTATGCAAATGGTCAATGAGTAGAATGTATTTTTCAACTGGTCGTTACATTCTGACTGACTACTGACTTTTAAGTGACAGAGCTGCTGGATCGAACAGTTCAGAATGCTTTGGTAAAGTTAAGGCTACTTAAATATTCAAATTCACTTCATTTGCAAGTTCACATTATATTGGAATGGATTACTTGAATGAATTACAATTAGGAATCCACACAACTGGCCATTAAAATGAAGGTGCGGGGCTTGGCATGGGCCAAATGCATAGTGATAATGAATCAAGAAGTACGCCAAATCTTAATAAGACATAGTGATACTATTATTGTAAAAAGTCCATGGAGCAAAAATAAACGAATAATATTATTGAAATAACATTAGCCACTATAGGCAAAAAACTAAAGCTTCATTTAAGTTCACTTCTATCCAATCATATTCACATAATCCATAAAGCCTTCACAGCCTAGCTTGTCGAATCGTAAAATAAATGAGAAATGTGAATCTAGTCTTCAGAAGCCGATGGTTTTCGTATTTGTAATAATAAATGACGCTCATCTCTTTATTTATAAGTTCATCTTGTAAATTCATTTAACACTCGGACTCTCCAAGATTACGCAGATTGGCTTCAAGGTCAGTTATAAAATGCAGCAATAAACTTTAGTAAAACAGATTAGGAATTTACAAACAACAATCACAAATCTTATTGAATTTTTTTTAGAGACTAGACATTATGTACCATGGTACATGGATTTGCTACACGAATCTAGAATAAAGCTCAAATCATCAACATTACGAGTTTGAAACCTTAAGCCCAACCTTATAAGTAATAGAACATGTAAAAATTGAGTGACCAGTACAGCTAATGCATTTCTAGTGTGAATAGATACATTAGTAGAAGGGGCATTTAACATATTAACATTTAACATCTAACATCAATTCCTTTTCATCTTCCCGTCAATCCAACATTCACTCAATCACGAAACACATCACGAAATCTCATTCAAAGATACTTGTTAATATTCCTGTAGATTGCTTATATGGGGATATCCTCAGATTCTAGGAACTCTCTGTGCTAACGTTCTATGATCTGGGGTGGTGGTGTATGAATTCCAATCAATCTTTATGGATTATCTGGCCATGGCATTATTAATAAGAGGTTCATTCGTCACGAGCAAAGTCCAAGACCGTTCATCAAAACAGCCAAGTACGGTTCATCAAAACACAATCAGCCGAATGATAATAATGATAATAAAGTTTATTAATGCCTTTCGGTTATTGATACCCTATGGCTTACGCTATTTCTAAACTTCAATTGCTAAGCTAAATATATTTTAGCAATTGAAGTTTAAAAACATGTCATTTATGACATTGTACCACAACTGATTTCTTACAGTGTTTTATACTTTTATTGTTTATCTAATCAAACCGTGTATCTTATCACCCTCCGATCAGATATAGGATTCAAAACACTTCCCTGTAAATAAAATGTTTGGTCAGAAGGATTGTAACCGCCGATTGAGAATCTAGTGAAGTTAAGATCCTTATGGATGATAAAAACAACCTCGTCGCCAGTAGAACAAAATATCTAATATTGATCGACTCGGCAATAATAAAAATAAATATATGCATGAGTCATTAATGGACCAACAAGGGAGACCCAGATTATCGCAAATCTCAACTTCACAAATGATTTTTTCAATGACCGTGAAATGGTGTGTTGTTGCCTGGTTTGCTGATAATATTTATATGCAATACGATATCTTAAGAAAAAATCAACCCTTTATATAATTCTCATTAGCACAACAATCATAAAACTTCAGTAAATTTCATGGCGTGACTTACGTCTAAAAGAAGCCAAGAGGGCTTGTTTCCGTTTTGATAATTAGCGATAACAACGTAATGAGTAATGTAGGCATGACTGACTGTTTATGTCTCACAAATATTAATTTTCTATGGAACTCATCGAATTCAAAACATCAGATTCGCATTTATGTACAAATGATATCCCATATCGTATGTACTAACAGGAAGTAGGAAATAGTTTAGTATTACTCTAACAGTTCTCTGGAAGAACGTTAGTTAAATTTAACGACTATTCTTGGTTCATAAAGTCTCTCATATTTGCTTTGATGAAATAACCATTGACACCAAAAACCAATATCACATAAAGACACCGACAGCCGCTACCCTGTTTGCTCGTTCTTTGAACGCATATAAATAATGCAGTGTAAAAATAATCTTGTTGACTTTCTAAGATCATGTTATTATAGCAGTTCCAGAAACCATTTCAGAAGAAATTGATACTCTCGTGGCACATTATAGGGTTGTCCTAGATAATTTTCTCAAGAGTCAGCACTTTTAAAATTTCGGCTTCAATTATTTGTTTCTATTCAAGCCGATTCTTGTTATGATGAGGTGTGAATTGTTTTACAACACCTACCTGAGTTACAAAGGCCGTACCGGTTCCTGGAGTGAGTAACAAAAGAATTGGGTGCGATGCAAATTTAAATGAAATTATAGATTTAAAAGCCTTGTTTCAGAATCACAATCTATGGTTTAAAAATTCTGGCATGGGTAATAAATCGACCTTTGACCAGTGCGGTTCCCTATAATAATTCTGGTTGAGTACCAAATCGTTGTTATTAGGATTAGAATTTTTCATAGGAAGACGCTTAGAGCAATTTAAATGATTTAAGACTAGCTCAGATTCAAAGGACTCAATCAATTGTATTTTTCCGACACTGAACCTCACCGATTTTCCCTTTTTGTGTGTAATCCATTACCCTTAATAACCAGTTACGTCATAAGGTCTTCAACAAACCTATAATTGTAATATTACCTTAAACGTGATCTTTACGAGATTCTTAGAATTTATGGGAAATCTCGATTTCCAAGTCAAAAGAAATCTAAACCTTATAGCATTCGAACTCATAGTTCTCACGCGATTTACTGCATTTCACGATTACAATCCACCTCCTGCAGTCTCAATTCGACTTTCTTCAACGTAAACTCTGGTAAAATGTCTAAAAATTCAAGCTGTCTATTTTTTAAAAACCTTATGCAATATTCTGAAAAAATATCATAGACCTGAGTGGCTCTGAGTTTGCCGAATCTACTCCAGACCACCAGAATATAAAGATTAGAGTTTAGAAAAACAGAATGGAGAAAGGGTCGGCCTCTGGAGATTTCGTAGGGTCGTATAATTCTGTCCCTGAACTATCATATTCTCGGATATTCAAGCTTAAAGCTCTATTTCTTCAGTCCCTTCTTCTAGCCCTACCCTCTTCTATCAAATCCCATTTATATTATTATCGACCTACAGCAGAACTTTTACTATCACTTCGTCAGGCAACAGACTTGACAAATTCAGGCAAAGAAGGGTAGAAAATCAACAGAGTCGTCACAAGCGAAGTAGGGGGCGAGGAATATATATATTCTTTTACAAATCATAATACAAAATACCCGAGATCGCAAAGAAGGGAAAGTAGCGGGTCGATATATAGGGCTACCTACGTTCAGTTCTAAGGGGTGATAATGCTATCCCTAACTGAAGTAACCCAATATCAGTAGGTTTAGGTCGTGGTCTTGCATCCTGCCGAAATATAAATCGATATCATAATGGAGCTAAGCCTTGGACGATTCGAAAAAACATGTTTTGCTCACTGTCGTGTATACACAAGCAGAAATATTACCATCCGTTCCTGGAAAAGGGAAACATTAGGTTGCAGAATGCACGTGTCTGTGTTACCAAATCATTGCCAATGTCGGTTGCTGATGGAGTGTACTATCCAGAACTCGGAAGTAGTGTATAAATAAACTTCGTATATAAATACACAAATCCGACATGAAAATCCGATATTTCTCTACCTGAACACATAGTAGGACGGCAACCAAAGAAGACATAAAGCTTATCACGACCAGAGGCTAGCTCTGACTAACGAACGGAAAATCAGATCCGGATCCGGACCATATTGAATAAAGATAATCACCCTGCTAACAAGATCTGCTGAGCTCTACTTGAAAAGCCCGACCGGAAGTCAGTTCCATATAAAACTTTATGGCCCTATTAGACTTGAAGAAAATCGAAAGTTTTCTTTCATTCATAAAATTTTAGATTTTTAGGGTTCCTTTTGAGTTGGGTAATATAATGATCTAATATCTTGCAATCTCATTGAAACCTCTTTATCCTTATATATTATCTACAAATCAATAGCTAATGGCCAAAATCATTCTTTTTCCAAGCCTGGCTTGAATGCGTTCGTTTGGTAATTTAACTCAATAAGCTGCTTAAAAACGCTTGGTTTTTCTACTGACTTAGACAATCGTCGGGTATTAACTTAGATGAGATTCAGTTCTTTTTGGGACAGAGATTTATGGATAATTGCAATAAATCTGGTGCTTTCATAAAATATGAATTAGTATTCAGCCTGGTGGCTTTAATCAGAATGGGAATTGTTTCTCTAGGCATTCGCTCTAAAATTTATGAGATTTATAGAATAAAATAAATAAATAGTTCATACAAAAAGATCGAAAAGTTGTATCATCTCGTGGTTTTGTAAAGCTAAATGTAGAAAACTTTATCCAAACTTCTCCAGCCCCTAAATCCCCAAAGCAATACAGTGAAATGAAAGAGTGTGAATAAGTAATACGTACCGAAAAACTCATCCCATGAGATAGAGCCGTCAGAATCACAATCTCCCGATTTCTCCATTTTTGCCATGAATCCAACTTATCCAGATCCGTTTTCACAAATATTTTTTTATAGGCTTGGCTCTGCAAAAGTCAACTTTGTAGTTTGTAATTGTTAAAACTACTTGTTAAGTTGTTCCCCATTTAGCACACACTTTCTTTACAATTTGTTTTGCACTATATGCTACTATTTTTCATATTCATGCATTAATTTAAAACAAGTTGAAACCGTAGTTGGAAAATGTCGTTGTCATTTCCTAAATTTGGTCATGGGAGGTTCACAATCACATTTCGTTGATGTAATTCTTATCATGTGTTCAATCTGTTTTAAATTCAATAAACTCGAGATTTCAGTCTCAACAAAATTTCTCCTTTTGTCACTTGTGTCACACGGTCCGCTATATATCTATAATGTACTTTGTGTCCTTTCGTGACAAACACATGGACGATCGATGAAGATACCGATTGGGATTGTTTCACCCTCGAACCAAATTGCAAATTGTTTGTAGATTCCACTCATTCAGTCTTGGGTGTAGAGGCGACCAATTTTGTATCGGATTTCAGACTTTCGAAAATGTCATTTCATGATATGGGCTATTTTCTTAAGGCAGTATAGTCTAGGAAGTCGGCATCGGAAAGAATGCGTTTGCTTGTTGTTCCTGTAAAAGACAATCGGTGATTAGTACTATATAGTTTAAACAATTGACTTGAATAACTTCTTTTAGTGTCCAATGAATGAGGTAATTTCCAATTGTATGTTCTAAAAGCATCCAAACGTTAACTAATATTTTATGCGATTCACGTCCAATCCTCTGTAGTAAATAACATTTTAAAATACTAAACTTACACTAAAATAATAGACCAATGGTTTTGATTTAATTGATTAAGAAAAGTTCAAAAAATTATTTTTAATCATATCCAACGAAATTAATAATCTAATTGTTAAATGCCTTATGTATGACTTGAGAAGAATTCTTTATAACTTTAACATGATGTAAAAATTGCTTAATCATACGACAAACGGATCTACTTCGTGATGAGAAGAATCAAAATTGCCATGTGTAAGTAATTATAAGATCATGACATGATTATTTGATTACAGAGCATCATTTTGAAACTAAAAAACATGCAAAAGGATAATAATTAAGGTTTGTCATTTGTTGCTCTTTGTCTAATTATTTTTCAAAAAAAGCCTTGGAATAAATTAAAAATTGCTTAATACGGACATCTAAGGTAAACAACATAGCCTACTGGATTTTAAACAAAATCTCTACATAAATATGGATGTGCCTATTTTTAGGCCATATGAACAGGATGATCTCATCAACAAACGGCAGTTTTGATCTATTTGGATTTGTATAGGTCATCTTGTAATCTCTTGGACAAGATAATTTACATGGATTGATTTGAAGGACACGTTTTGTTTGTTAAATTGACTTTCTCCCGTTTCCACACAAAAGTGACCGATTTTCCTAGATTGTTCTCTTAAATGTCTTGTTCAACAAGAATTAAATTTAAAGCCAAAGATCATATACATAATTTAATTTTATGTGACGAAATGTCTGTTATAAGAAAAGGTGAAAATGTTAGCAGGATCTACTCAATCTACTCGACATTTCACACTTCTTGATGAATGAATGGAAAAATCCTGGTACTTTTATAACATGACTTAAAATTAGATTCCAGTTCAAAGTCTCTCATTCTTCTACAGAAAACATGGAAAGCGAAAGTCAACCTATATGAATTAAGAAGTGTCAATGTGTCAATCAATTGGATTTCCACAAATACTATAACTCTTCAACCATTGATCTTTCAATGGTCTTATGCATTTAGTAATTTACCAGTAATTTGTATGCAAGATGATTGTACTAACGGTTTCGCTTTAGAATATTAATTTTTCCTTCAAAAGATTCGTTTTACCTTATTCCCATCAAACGTCAGTCAAATCAGAACTCAAGGAATACATAATACCCAGCGGTCTGACGGACCTTTAATCCTGTCCGGTACTTCAGCCGTATATTTGTTGTTGTTCAAGAACCACTTTTCATTTCATTTTAATAGTCCAACCCCACAAGAGCTGACTTATATTAAAACACTAACGAACTCGTAGTAGCTAGTTAAAAAGTGCAAAAACATCACTAAATTACAAGCTAGGATTCCAAAGTTCCGTCATGCTGTGCAACAAACAAGTACACAACGATGCGTTGAAGCCGGTATCAAAAATGTAAACTCGTGAAGTTGTATTATTGTAGTTTATTAGTTATGCTATTATATGTAATATAGAATGTAAATAATTATCCAAATAATGTGCACTAAGGAAGGCCATATGAGTTTGATTCCAAAAGGGTTCTTAATTTTTAAACTATAGGGTTCATTCGACCCATGTACAAAATTTCTTGGATGGGTCCAAGTGCAGGGTAAAACCGAAACCGGGCCAGATGGTTTCTTTGACACTTTTTCGAAGGTTCACTAAAGAAACAAGTACAAAAACTGCAGTATGCAGATAGATAGACGTATAAACCGTTGTATGCCTTTGGGGGAACAGAGAACACGAGCCAGCCAGAACAAATGTGACCACGGAGACGGATCAGCTCCGACTGAAAGGGAAACCCCCAAACGTGAAGCAAAATCCTATAGAGACAAATGCACTGCTGAATTCGTGCCAACAGTATGCCAGACATGCACAGTAATATGGACAACTTTACAGCTTTGGGGTTCCTTTTCTATTCATCAACCAACATAGGGATTGCCGTTGCATTAGTAGATTGTAGCAGCCCCAGCAATCTACAAAATTCTTCTTCAGTCTTCGACACAGTACACATACCATTACCATAGGGTAGACGTCGTAAACTTATACTTGCAATGGAAAGCAAGAAGAACCAGAAGAGGGGAATCGAACAAACACGTACTAGGTTATGGAAAATGATCTGATACAGGCTGATTCCTCAGGTTCCATATTCTTCTGGGCTCATAATTACTGCTGGAGAGATATTTTTTATCCTTGCATGCATAAATGTTCTGCATAAAGCTTTGTATGCTGTCCTTATCTGAAAAAAATAAATGAAAAAACAAATAAGATACCCACATTTTTTACAAGTTGATTTGAATTGACTATAAAGTATAATGCTTACACTTGAAGTAATCTTCACGGTCAATGTACTTGCTATGATTTCCAACCACAGACGGTTTCAAAATGATCTAACAAAACTGCGGTTTCTAAGCAAAGCTAAGTAGATGAATGTAATTATTTCATGTAACTTCTAATATGCACTTCCAGCAGATTTTCTAGCTGTCATTGTTTACTTAAACTTTCTTTATATTTAAGACCGTTGACTTATAATTATTTTGGTGACCTTAAAAGTAATTTGACTAATGTTAAAAAGGCAAAACCATTTATAACTTTATAAGATGGGTTATCATTAATTATAAACTTATTAATAATCTGAAGATGGCCTGTCACTTTCTTTCATCTATGTATATGCTTCTTTCTCTATCTGTATATTCACTTTCAGAACTATCAATTACAAATATGGAATGCAAAATTGGCTACAGCTAAGCACATGAATCTATTAATGAAAGATGAACTCCCGAGTTCAAACACAACTCAACTACGACTACAAGTTACTAACCCACTAAACTTGTCATAATTAATTGAAGAATAATACAATAGCTTAAGATCAATATATTCAAGTGTGAAGGATCAAGCCATAATAATGCAGATTTAATTTGATTGCGAAATTATTAAATTATATATTTGACAACATAAATTGACAGTCTACAAATCAAAATTTTATAAGACTAAGACATAACCTAAAATAGAATGTTAAAAAATGGTTTATAACTATGTATTTATAGTGTCAACAGTCACAAATTACACTTTCCCTTTATATTGATAGAATCTCTTGTATAGTTCGTAAACCGTCTTAAAAACTTCTCTGGAACCAATGGTCAGCATTGAATTCAGCTGAGCAATACCATGCTCATCACAAAGGTCTAGTAGCTTGTAAGTGCCGTTCAATAAGGGTGCCTGTAAAAAAAATTAAAAAATCGGATTCATTACATAAATATCAATTTTATCAGACCCATCACTCATCACAACGTAGCAAAACCAAGACTTTGGCTATGAAATAGAAAACAAGCGATGCAAAAAAACTGTATGTAATTACTTTAACAGCGGGGTAGACTGTGCATATCTCGAACTGTCTCATCAAGACGGCCACAAAGTAGGGTGATACTCGCGAAAACTCTTTCTGACCCAACTTCACCGACTGGCATATCCTAGACACATAATCAAACATAATAAAGCGTAATTCATTTTCACTTCTTCAGACTTACAGGTAGGTAATTACACAGTCAGTTAGTTATCAGTTAATGTGTCCCCTGGCATCTTATCTTATAAAAAGTTCTACGCTACCAAATCCAACCACTCGTTTAAAAATATTATCAAAGCAAACAACCAACTAACTGCGATTCGCAAAGTACATAAATATGTAAGTAGAACGAAGAACAGTCTTCATTAATAAACGATTAAAAACTATAGCTTATCTCCAAGATCGCGATGAATCAATAACCAATTAGACTTTAAAAATAAACAACAAACCTTTCGACGCTGTGAGCACAGTGTCTTAGATCGAAGATTTCTCCGTCGGTCAATTTGTTCTTTTGATCTGCCTTCTTCGCCAAGCTCTCAATCAAAAACTGAAAGCACTGTGGGATTTAATAATTCATAACAGACCTATTAGTATTATTGTTTATTTTTTAGCAATGACAAAAAGGTATCGATATATTTGGCATTTCATTCACTTTTCACAAAGTTAGCCGCTTTTTTAACTTTGAAGCATCATCAAAATACAAAAATGGTAAATTCACTCACCTGAAGGTAAACATGAGTTCGGTAAGAAAGTACATCGAGTCTATGAACAGCGAAAGCATTCACGAGGTCTGCAACTGTGCAAAATACTTTCCTATAAATTCCCATGTCTTCAATCTTATTCATTGGGACAGATGTGACAGAAGTAAGGCAAACAGCAAGAGCAGTTAAACTGACCATCGCCTGTCATAACCACAAATACTTTAATATTATTATGAACTAATAAATTTAGCATATAAAATTATTAAATGAAAAGATCTTACGTTTCTTCTTCGAAGTAACTTTGTTTGAAATTGAATATAGGGTAGAACTGTCTCCCGCAGGCTATTTTCATTACTTTCCCATACGAGAGTTAGTCCTAGCATAGCATGAAGGCACTCTTCAATTGCTTTACGACGAAATTGTTTTTTTCCAACAGCCACTGCTGCTTCGATTAGCTCATCCAATAAATGAATTATCATTTTGACACTATTATCGTCATGTTCTTCTAAAATCGATTCTTCTTTCTGTAACAAAAATCACCGTCTTTACTTACTGCTGCTGTAATATAATTTTAACAAGAAAAAAAAAGAATTCAACATACTGTAATTGAAACTATGGAAGAACATATTTCCTCAAACTCGTTAGCATCAGCCGCTTCGTACAAATCTTTCAATAAATGCTTTGGAATGACAGGTTCTGAAGATCGACTATTACGTAGAGTATCCCATCGCCACATCCGCTGATCGGCACAAGATTTCCACAGTTTCGTCACAAAATCTTCCGGTAAATCTGTCTTCAACTCTTCTTTAGACTTGCATACGGAATGCAGAAATTTCAAGGCATAAGCAATGGAGATTTGAACATCTGAACTCACATCATCAATGGATTTACATGACTTGAGAAATTTAAGAGCCGACTGGATTTTGTCAGGAAGCATAGCTTTGAACACAGGCAGGTCATTTTCGTTCAGAATTTGCAGAGCTTTTCTTGACAACCAGCAAGATCGATAAACATTAGACTCTATGGAAGAGGCATTTGTTGACATTCTCTTCTTTAACTTCTTTTGACTTGTAATACTGACTGAAGTATCTTCTAACTTAGAAACCACAAAATGGGTCAACTTTCTGGTGTGGTTTTGCAGTTGAGGCGTCAATTTCGATTTCGTTCCTTGCAGTTCCTAACCAAAAGATTGAAAGTAAATAAACCGCAAAAAACAAACAGTGAGATTTTGTTCCCATTGACCTAGGACTCTTATAGGACACGAAATAATGCTCATCATAAAATCAAACGGGTTTCCAGGCATAAAATAGCACAGTGCATTATTATGCACAATACAATGTCAGTCTGCTGAGGTCAGTAATAAAAATATGAAAAGTGAAGATGAAACAAAAAGAAAATGAATCTAGTCTTACCTTTATGAGGAATTCCAAAGTGATTAACGCAACGTGTCCCAATGGTGCGGTCAACTCGAAACTTTCACACAATAGATTAAATTCCTTCTCTTCATACTCAGTGACCAATTTCGGTGACACGTAAATATTTGCCAATATCATTTCACACAGATCCTTTTGTACATCTACTGAAAATCTATTCACATTTGAGGAAAACCACTTGTAAAGACTAATCCACTTTAGTGAAAAGAGAGTCTCATTTCCGTGCGAATGACTTCCACAATCAGCCACAATCTTAGCAACTGAGTTTAAAATATCGTCATCCGTTTTCTGTTCTACTAATGCCAGCAAGATCACTACTGAACATAGAAATACTAATGTCTTTACATTTTTGGGATAGTTTTCAAGTTCCAAATCGCAGAGAAACTTTAACATTCCGTTGATTAATTCGCTCGAGAATTCTTCTCCAGCCTTTTTACTCGACGAATCAGAAATCTCCTCATCACTTCTGACAAGAATCATTGAATTTACAGCGTTTCTCAGATTTGAAATAATTTCCTTTTGCTTATCATCGATCTCTTTTTCAGCTATCTCTGCATGGACAAGTAAATCCGCCCTGTTCTGAATTGACAGGGTGTCGTTTAGTAAAGCCTTGATTGGCTTTGACAATAATTTCATTTTGCCTATTCTCCTCATTACTTCTCCCAAAGCTTCCAAAACCAGTGCGTAATGAAATCTCTGATTTCCAGATGCGATAATCAAGTTACCACTTCCACTGCTGTTTAGCACATTATCTACGCCCGAGGACAAATTAAATCCTTTTTGGGAGGAAGATTGGAGCTGCTTGACGAAATTTCCAGCTAATTCAATCATCTTTTGAGAATCCACGTACTGAGCCACAAGATTGAGTGTCTCATCCAAATCAGGCAAGTCAACGGAATTTTGATAAGTCCAGATAAATTCTGCAGCAGCTTTTAATCTCTCATGGTTTTGACGTTGATGAGTTTTAGTGTCATCGTCAACGCATTTTTCTTTGTCTTGATTGACAGAAACTAATGGTGTATCCAACGCATTGTTTTTCTGCTCCAACGCTGTCATGTACTTCAATTTTTGTGCAACCAAGCTAACCTAAATCAACATGATACAAGTACAACCAATCAATTTCAACTTTCAGTCTCCGATGGATTCTTTACTATGTGAATCAAGAATACGAAAGTGGGAATATGATAGCATCCTTAATGAGCAAAGAAATTAACACCAAATACGTTCTTTACCCTATCTTATAATCTCATCTTTCCATCAGTAAACAATAATACATCAACTACTGAGATAGAAGAGCTTCGGTAGCTCCTCAAAGCAAACTCAATTGCATTTAACTTTCGATCTCTAAAAGTAAACCGCAAATGGTTAATGACTTGTTGCACCAATATCTATAAGCCTTCAATCTTTAATTATCAAAAGTAAACAAAACGATTGAAACACACCACATTGGCGATTACCATAATTCTCAGCTTTAACGACCACAGGTGATCATCATCTTATAAAAAAAACTATTCGATTCCTCTTTTTTTAAGCAGTTTATCAACCCAAAACCATTTCAACTTTCGACACCCTAATTTTATTTTATTAAAATGCATTCTCAATAAACCTATTTACTAAAGTGGACGTTCTTGTACATACTGACCCTTATATTTTGATGGCACATTAAAAAGTACTCAAAGTACTTACCAATATTGCTGTAACTGATGGGTCACCATCACGGGCTTTAACAATTCGATCTCCTAGTGCAATCCATGATGAAGTTTCCAAATAAGGATGCAAAAAACTTAAATCTGTGGGATCGGTAGAACTATTTTCAAAAACCGCTTCATCGATTATATATCTCGGGCTGTAGTTCAATAGAACCCCATGAAGTTCTCCCCAAGTGAAGGACAGTTTTAGAAATGATTTAACCAGCTCAGAGTCCTAAAAAAATTCATCATCATAAATATTATTTGAATCTTTTAATCGATCGTAATAATTCGTTATTAAATATGA
>JAQGBQ010000455.1:0-21672 GCA_034698485.1 Vertagopus arboreus | reverse complement strand
CCTTCAAGAAACATCCTAGCTTAATACATGAAATGGCTGTAGGGGTTCACACACCACCCCGTTCTAAGTATACATATCACCTCATCTTCACATTCCAAATCACTCAACAAATATCATATAACATACAGGGTTTTCATAAATCTTCCTTTAACCTATGACACAATTTCATATGATGGTAACATCCAGCTATCAACAATATAATCACTATTGCACATATGTCACTTAAATTTTAAAAAAAACTAGCTTGCAGAAAGCTGGAAATCATTTTAAGCCGACGGTATGTTTTTTTTACTTAAAACTTTCATAAGAATCTAATGAAAGGCTTTTAGGAGCCGGAACGGTTTTCTAAATATGTAGATCTCGCTGACATTTTAAGCTTGTGTTTTTAATTTATTTAAATGGTTTCGAGCAAACTATCTTATTCGTGTATTCGCAGGTTAGATTGATATTTTTTTAAAAATGCATCAGTATAATCATTGCAGTCAATTAAGCAAGGAAAATAGAGCAATTGTTTTTGATAACTTATAAAAAGTTTCCTTGCAAAATTAAATAACTTTTTGCAATTGATTAAAATCGAATTCTAACCTATTGTTTTGTGTTTGCATAAACAAATAAAATAACATTAAGATGAAATGTATTTACCAAAAATGCTCCAAATCCGGCTCCAAAAAGGAAGATTTTGAAGGTTTGAAACTAGAAAAGTTTGCACATAATTAATCACAGATCTTCTCAATTTTTCTTGCGATTATTTCAATAATTTTAATACTTTTAATAATTTCAAATTACCACAAACTCCCAAACAGTAGTTCCATCCTCGTCACCCATAGTATTTATTTAGAAAGATGTACAGATCGTACAAGAACTTGGTTATGGAAAGTTGAAGAAGGAACTTCTTTTGGATACGCTTTTGTTGACCTCTCAAACTGGACTAATTGCATGAAACACCCCGATTTCTGCTGTTTCAAACTGTTCCAACCTCTTTAAACCGTTCGGATATTATTTTCATAGGCGTTCTTATGCATTCAAATACATATTTACATACGTGTGGAAACAAGGTGGTAGAATATAAACATTATAGCCCTCATAAGAAGACCATCTGGTTATTTGAGATCAACTTCACTATATCATAAAATTTTATAAGCGAATGTTTTCAAGAGTTACAAAAAGTCGGCCAGCCCTATTCATATTATGGGAATGACGGAAACCGTCGTCATATAATCGGTCCATATTTCTTCGGAGTATGAATTACTGTTTTTTTATTTTTGGTAATCGGATGACGAGTGCTATGCGTTCAGTTTTCTAGTTAAATATGTGATGTATCCATATATCATCAAACGGACGTGATTTAGTTATTCATAGGAACTTGATCAGGTCACCAGTTTGAAACATCTGAAACTAAATTGCCTAATCGCGAGAAACGCATAAAATCCCCGATGATTTTTATGTCGTAGGGATCAAAAATATCACATGAAAAGTTTAAATGAACAATCAGAGTAATGTTTTTAACTAACTTTTAAATTATATTAAAATGTGCTCATGGCTCAGGACATTTTCTAATTTTTTTTAATTTTAAATCTATAGAAAATCTTTAAAAAACCTACCAAATTTCTTCGTTTCAAGAATTTTTGGCCTATCCTTTGTTATTTTTTTTAAATGATAAAAACCTTATGCACTCTTCCTTGTAGACATTTAAAATTTTGAATAAAAAAACCAAAATGGATGGATAGATTTTGAGATTTTTAATTTTAAAGACCTGGACAAATCACTGGGACACCCTGTATATATGTGGATAACACAGAGGAAGCATAAGGTAAGGATGATATCTCGAATCTTGACATTTATAAGATTCATATCCTGTGATCCCCAGAGGTTACAAGTTACTAAGATGAATAGCCAGTTGGTAACGTCATTTAGTAAACATCCTGTTTTATTGCATATTTTCTCCTATACCAACTTGCATGGATATTAAAAAAATTGGATTCATTTCAGAAATGAGATCATAAAAGATAACAGCATGCAAAAAATCATCTTACATATATCTTATATGAAATATAAAATATTTATGTCCATTTGGTTAAACTCTTCATTTTAAATTAAAAGAAGGCTAGAAATCAAAACGCAAGAGCAAGCATGATGATTCTTCAACTTTCTTAATTGATGATTTACATCTTTGTTACAAATCACTGGCATCGGCGTTTGAAATGTTTTGCAGTTTTAAATCCCAATATGAATGACGTAAAGTGGTTTAAAATTGGGCATAAAATATGATCGGACCAGAGACTCCAAAAGATAATAATCCAGACAGTCCGTGTGGGTCGTTTAATGATATTGCAACTTTGAACTTGAAAAATATTTTTCAGATTTGTAATAATTTTTAAATCTGATAAATCGCATTTTTTTAATAAAAAAAGAAGCTCAAAAACCTCAAAGGAATCTCCGACTCTCTGAAGTCAAAGTGAATAGACTGGAACACATTACATATTAGAAGATTTAATGCTTTAATGCAATTCTGTGATTTGGCCTAAATAGATAGCAACAGAAAAAGAAGCCGGGTGCCCTAAAGAGATTTCGGTCACATGACTCTTCTTCAACTGAAAGAAACCACAGAATAATAATTCATGATAAGCTGTGTTATCAACACTATAATCTTGTTTTATAAATTTTATTTTTCAAACAACATTTTTGACACTGGGCCAAGTCAATATTGAAGAGGCAGGTGCTTTTATGAAGGCGTGGACATTTCGTCATTGCGAATTCGAATTGCAACTTCTATATAGTATGTAATAGATGAGAATTCCTTATCGTGTGATACATATTTAAGTCAAATGTGTCATCTTGGGTCACATCTGAGCTGCAGTAGGGAATATTATTAGTACTTTTTGTGAATTTGACAGTTGACAAGTGACAACAATAAATTGGATATGCTAATGCTGTTGTCACTAACTTTAGAAGGAAACCTTTTGGACCAAGTCTTATTTTTAAAATGTCAGACCTTTCTTTGAAGTATGAATAACAAAGCGTTTGACATTTCTGATTATCAGTTTATCAAATTGCCATTTATGCATCGAAAAATCTTTTTTGACATCTTTACTGCACTTTAAAAATTAATTGTCCTTTTGAAATAATGAATCGGCTTATTGTCAATCAAACTCAGGATATATTAATTAATATTTCAAGTACCCAAAATAATATAAGATGATTTTTTTTAGATTTAGTTTAATTGAACATTATATTCAGATTAATATCATTAACCATGAACCACGTGGATGAACCTGAATCTCAATAAATCTGGATTTATAATGTGAGCTTCTTCATACTTAAAACTTGAGACACGTAAACAAGATTGGATAATGCGTAGATATAATTATTATAATAATAGTGTGTGTGAAGAAGAAGGTTATGAAAGCAAAGAAGGGTTTTGCATTTATAATTTAAAGTAAAGTAACGTTTTAATCTAAACTCTGGAAATCGGCCAGACAATTATTGTATGGCAATAGAAATGAAATGTATGGGCTGATTCCTTTCACAGATGCTTTTTACTCTCTTCAGCTAAAGGACATGGCTCAATCTGTATAAACTTCAAACGAGATACCGATGACCAAATAATGAATTAAATTTTCAAATTGTGTATAAAATGAATTCATGATATTCTCTATGAATCGTATCGCATTGAGAGGTTAAACTTAACAAAATCTGGTTTCATATTGATTAAAATAAAATGCTATCCATTAGCTACGTTAAAGTTTTTTGTCAACTTTAATGGATTTTCGACCAGTCGACGTTAGTTAAAATTAAGGCAATTAGTTCAAATTAATGTTTTTGCTTCAGTGTAATGTTTTTCTTTTTCTTACTATTTTTACCAATACATAAATTTTAAAATAACTGTTAAATCTATATAAAAATATATGCTTGCTCAGTAACATTTGATATAAAAACATCCTTGACCCCTAAAAGAGGTAAGAATTAAAGGTCAAAGGTTAATAAGTAACTTAAACTAATATGTGGACAGCCCCTGTAAACATCTTGTATTCTTGTTTTAATGTGGAATATTTTTTATATTCTATATTGACTTGTATTATCTAAAGAGTTGGAAGCGACAAGCAGCTCTAAGAATAGTTCTTTAAGGCAAATAAGTCATTAAGAAGTGTATCTGTATCATCATTTCTAAACTCACATATGCATATCTAAATATAAGAACTTTTAAAGATCAGAACCAGAGAAAGACGAGTGTTTCTTGGCACTTTTGCAACCCAAAGTCCAAACTCGCGTTTTTGCAATCGCAGTAGTTGGGATTTCAGTGCTCTCAGATTATAGGACACAGGCAAGCGACATTTTTAATTCTTGGAAACAACAATCTCTCACAAGTCTATTTAGTTACCTAATTGTCGTCCAGTCTGTTAATTAAAAATATGCATTCCCAAAACTTTATTGTGTTCATCCTCATCTCAGCCTTTGTTGGCACAGGTAAATGCAGTTTTTAAATCAAAACTATTTTTTTTAAATCAGATTTAAATCGATTTTAATTTTTAAATAGCATTGGCACAAATGTCACCCCCTTTGAAGTGCTATCACTGCAATTCGAACGAGCATATGGGATGTAAGGATCCTTTTGACCCTGAAGCAGCTAAGGAATACCTTATTGAATGCAACAGTCTGGCTAATTCTTCTCATCATCCATTTACTTATTGCAGAAAAACTATCCAGAAAAGTAAGAATTTTCTAAACAAAAAAAAATTAGAATAAATTTTAATTCAAAGTAAAAATAATAATTTTTATTTTAGCTGCTCTCAAGGGAATGCGAGAGGAAGACAAGAGGATTATCCGAACCTGTGGTCACATCCCAGATCCTCGATTAGCCCTAGAATCTGTAATTTTTAGTCAATGATAACCTTTGACCTTATCTTAATCTTGTTTTTTTAATCTATTTTATCTGATGTATTTATTTTTTTAGGGTGAGGATGCAAAAGCCCTTAAATGCTACAGAAAGGCAGGAACTTTCGACGTTGAAATGAACTACTGTGTCTGCTATGCCCCTGAATGTAACCCTGCCGGACGAATCGCTCCGAATTTCGCCAGTTTTGCCGGCCTTTTAGCTATTGGTGGACTCTTGGTCAAAATGACTTTTGCCAACATGTCATAATATTTTTAAATTTTGAGATCTTTTATTTATATTTACAAGAGCATGACACAAAATACTTATAATAATAATAATAATGGACAGTCCTTATAGGAAATAAACTAGATTTGATTTTAAAACTTTAAAAACAACAACAACACAGAATAATAATATTAAACTTTAAACACAGTTCTTCATTTTACAAGAGTCGTCAGCCGCACAAATTTGACACACGTCGATGACCGGGGGGTCATAGAATTTCTGAGCTCGTTTCGTCGTATCATAGTAATCATAAATTAGTACAGAAGCCTTGGAATGTTTTGCAACCAAGTACATCCTATGGATATTTACTTGAATACAAGTTTGTTTAGACGTTAATGAACTTAAATAAACATTTAGTTTCGTATCCCTTTCTTCAGACTCGTACCTCATGACTGATGGGTTCTCTCTGATTTTTACTAACTCTTCAGAGTCAAAGGAATAGCCCGTGGGGGTTTCAATTTCTAACATGACCATGTTTGATTTATCTCCTTCGCTGTAAGTAGCACACACGGCCATTTCGATTCTGCGGTCGTGATCTTTTGTTTCGACCTGTGTGGGTTCCAAATTAATTTATTAATTGAAAATGAAATTGTTATTAAATAAATAGAAACTTACATGAACTTCTAGATTAAAAGCAGAAGAATTCCTGGAATTATTCGTGTAATAATTCCAACTAAGTTGAGCTAAAGCTGTGCCTGCACCTTCTGCATTTATCTTAACATCTCGAACACTCAGGGGTAAGATATACTCTTGATAAGTGGTCATGTTGTCCTTCCCAATGTAGAAAGTATAGGCAGAAGCTGGGTCAGTGCCCCAGTTGACCTTGATAACCATTTCATACTTGGGGGTCATCGTAGCTTCAGAAAACTTGGCCAAAGCCGTGATTCCTACAACGGTATCCTGAGTAGATAAGAATCCACCGGCTTCATTCCTCTGCTTCATAAGCCACCTTGCAATCGGCACAGCGTCTTTCACTTTCGTAGGACCTTCTCGAATCAAATAAGTTTGTAAAGCATAAGCTGTCATCTCTACAGATGCTGGTTTGACATTAGACTCCCAAGGAGAGTAGTATGGAATTATAATTTGGTCGAGAATATCGGGATGGTGTGCTTTGACCGGGTGGGACTTCCAGTATTTGAAATCAAAATTAGAGTCCGTCTTTGCATGTTGTTCCATCATTTTAAAGTAATCATCTTTCTTCGGATGGTTTATTAAGTGTAAGACGTAAGTTATTAGATTGATAGCGTAAGGGTCATTAGTTTGATTCGCAGAAGTCTGAGAGATAAGCCAATTGACTCCTGAGTTTATGATCGAAGCATTTTGCATCCTTTCTGCTTTCAACATTGAACTTTTTGCCTCTATAAATGTCAAGAGGACAAAAGCTGTAAGAGCATGTCGATTTCCTTTTGAGGACCCACCTCCTTGTAAATGATAATCGTGGACGTAGCCTTCTTCAATAAAACTCCCATCCTCAGTTTGCTGCAGTGTTAGGAAATCCAGGGCGGAATTTATTACAGACTGATCGATAAAAATGTATCGTTCTGCAGAGATGAAAGCACGAGCTACAAAGGCTGTTAACCAAGTCGAGCCTTGATTGTCAGAGTTGCCAAAAGCTGAGAATGAGCCGTCGTACCTTCGATAAGTTAATTCTTGTTGGTAGCCTCGTTCAAGATAATTTGTAATTTTTGCCTTTTTCTCTAGGGTTAATGCACCAGTTGTATTTAGATAGTCGAGAACTACGATATCAGGGACGAATTGGAGCATATTTTGTTCTCCGCAGCCGTGAGGAAGTTGAATAAGATTGTCCAGGTTATCTATAGTCCCTCCGAGGGGGTCGCCTATTACTGAGATTTTTAATGTGTCTGCATCTACCTCTCGGTGCTCTGGAAACACTGCTGAGAGATTTGTGGAAACATTTCGGTCTTGTAGAAGATTGATTAACATGGCATTGTTTCTGGATTGTTTGACTCCAGGGGGTTTTACAATGAGGGGTTGGGAAAGTGCATCTCCGGCTGTGGGGCTTACAGCTTTGAGATTGAGCATTACGGTCCCTAATTTTGTGGGGGTGATCATGAAACTGAATACAGATACAGAAGATCCATTTACAGAAATCTCTTTGGTTAGAGAAGTCACGTTGCCCTCTTCGATGAAATTTAAGTGCCCTTCTTTGTTCTCAAGTGTGACCTGAGCTTTGACCATTTCGTCCATGTAGTTGTGTACCATGACTTGTAGGGCTAGGACTTCGCCTTTGATAACTGAATAGGGTAGGTTCAAAGAGATGAAGAAGGGACGGAAGACTGTTAGCTTTTGACTCGAGTCGCCCAAGACTATGCCTTCTTCTGCATTGATTTGGAAGCCACTTATCATCCAAGAGGTTATCGTGTCTGGTACGGTTTGTGCTATACTCAGGTTTCCATTGATTGTTTCCATTTCCAGGAAGATCCAAGTTTCTGGGAAATCTTTACGGATTCTTAACGATGCACCCCCACTGCCACTATTTCCTGCTGATCCAAATGAAGCTTTGGCCATGGATCCGAATGATGCTTCGGCCATCGGTGCATCAGCCATCATCATGGCCATCGGAGCAGCATACGCGAACCTAGAATTTGAATTGGTATTCAGTGATTTGTATGATTTTTGGAAGCCTTTTCTCCTATAACCACCATTGTTTCTGTACATGATTGGATACTGCTCTTGCTTCTTGATTTCTCCATTAGTCAAAATGTGAAGACCAGCTTGTTCAAAGAGTTGGAATGCATCCGACCCTCCCCAACTTCTGTAGATGGACATCCCGTCTTCGAAAGTTTGATAGACTGCAGTCAAGCTGGATTGAGTAATGTCCTTATCTTCTTTAAGTAACCCAACCGATTGATCAACACCTCTCAGGGCTATTAAAGAACTCGGAAATCCTTCACAAATTATAGAGATATTTGTGCCCGGCTCTACGGTTGAGTTGGACAAAGAAATGTGGAGTTTCTTCCCAGCGTCTGGTTGGACTTCGAGTTTCAAGCTGTCAACAATGATATCGTCTTTAGGAGCCAGTACTGTGAAAACAATTAGTTTAACTTCTGAAGGTAAATCAAAAGGCAATGCGATGGGTAATGATTGTTCCGTTTTGGATTCTGGGAAGGAAATTCGTCCCCATTTGATGATGGAACCCCGAGACACTAAAAAGAACGTTAGGACTTGAGTAGGCTTTGTGATCTTTACTGTAAGAGTAATATTATCTCCAGCCTTGTATGATTTTGATGCTGAGGTCACCTGCATATAATTCTTGGATGGGGAAGTCTGCTTTATCGGGACTGAGATGAACTGCGTGTGACCTTTGTAAATGACCTCAATACCATTGACATTAATAAACTCATTTGTTGGGGTGTTAAATGTGAGAGTGACGAGCCCTGTTGGGGGGATGGGTTTGAACATAACTCCATCCTCAGCATTGTAGGCAAATCCATGGACGATTTTTAAAGCGTCTTCTCTAGGGTCGGAAATAGGAATGTCATCTTGGGTAGCGACTTTTAACGTCATTTCTAAGGGATATCCTGGTTTGTAACTACGAGGCTGTTCTGCTACCGTGACCTTATGAGGGAACTTGTATAAACGGATGGTAATCGAGCTGTTTTGAACACGACCTGAAACCTGTTCAGAACAGGAAGCTTCGACTCTATATTCACTCCCGTATTCTCTCGCATCTTCAGCGTTTATTTGGAGGTCAGCTTTGAGGTCAAATTCAATACTTGTTTGACCATCAATGTCCTTACTCCTTGTAACTTGCTTCTCCTTTGTCTCCTCATTATTCCACACTTCATAGTGATACAGAGGCTTTAAACTTACTGTACATTGACCTTTGACATTTTTCCCATAGCTGTAAATAGATGAGATCTCTAGGTTGAATTTCGATTCGTTGTAAGTAACATAGTTTGGTTTAGGCTTGAGATCTACTTTAAACTTTGGGAGTACATATTGTTCTACTGCAAAGTTTTGTGATTGCTTATCTTTTTCCTCACCCCCTGCGGCCAATATTTCAATAGTCCATTCCCCCAGATTGGGCTCTTTAGATAATTCAAATTTCTCACGGATAAGCCCATATTTTGCTACTGGTTCGAGACCTCTCCAAGATTTTATTATGTTCCTTTGAGGGTCTAGAATCTGAATGTTAAAGAGTCCTGCTGCAGGAACGGGTTTGAGGAATCTGTCCAGAAGCATGGCTCGAAACTGGACAGTTTCTCCAGGCTTATAGATAGGCTTATCTGTTTGTATTAGAGTTGACATTTCCTTATTGTCTACTTGGACTAGGACCGTTTCGCTTATAGTTGTAGGCTTTCCATCCACATCTCCTGTAGCTACTATTGTCAAGTTGTAGGATTCAGCTGGGAATTTGAGGAACTTGAGAAGCATTTTGCTTGTTTTTTGGGAGGCTATAGATGTCTTTTGTTTTTTCAGAGTTGCATTTTCTGATGAGAGTGTCATCTCAAAATTAACTAATGATTCTGATCGCTCTACGGAAAATATTATTTCGAAGGGGAGTTGAGGACGGAGGAATTTTGGGCATATTGCTGTGTAAATAAAGTCACCGTTGACTGTTATGGTCAGAAATACTACAGCCCAAATTAAACTGAGCAGATTTGGACTCAGCATTTTTAAATATAAAAATTGAGTATAAAATCTCCCTGCAGCTCGGTGTGAACTAAATTGGAATCATTTCACTTATTCGAACTATTTTTAATATTACAATTACTTTCTCAGAGATAAGAGTTTTATTTGTTAATTTTTTCTATTGTTTAAATTTTGTGAGAAATTTTATTTGCTATTGTTCTTTCTGATGTAAGAATGAGTACTGGAATTTATTTTCCCTTTCGTATGATTGATAATTATTATTATGTGACTAATAGCTTTAAGTGGTATTTCTAATTGCGTAATTTCAATAGTGTAAACATTTCTAAAACAGAATGATGCCAAGTATTTTATTTGGTTTAATTGAGTTATGCTAGTCTGATTCAATGAATGAAAGTACGGGCTGTAAACTTATTTTAATTTTTGTTAGACGATTTAGATTGTCCTTGTCGATGCTTTGTCGACGTCACTGACCCTATGAAAGCTTCTCGGCAATTGTTGTAAGCGTCCTTTGATAAGCACACACCGAGTCGAGAACCCGCTCTACATTTCTCCATTCGTTTGACTAGATTATTTTAAAACATTTTTTTTAGAAATCAGTTGACAGTCTGTTGTTTTTTTTTAAAAAAATCTGAAATCTAGAAACTTACTCGATTTCGACTCGGTAGATTGAGATATTTTGTCAATTCTACGCTCGAAACGCTGGATACATTTATCAGCGATTGCAGTAGCGTCCTTTTGGGTTCCGTTTGCTATTTCAAGAACTTGAAGTACTCTCAAAATTATTTCATCTCGTTCAGGCATTTCTACTTCATTTAACTATACCAATACAAAAAACACTCGATCTATATGGATTATAAATAAATTCCATGTCATGAAATAATAGTGATGGGGCGTTTTACTTACAATTGACATCTTCTGTAACATACATTGGCCAATACACTGAAATAAAAATTATATATTTATCACAAAGTTTCGCCTAAAAATCTTGATGAATCCAAGAGTAATCAATTTCTAATTATTCACTAGAAGTATAATTACCGGTTCATCTAAAATAGCTTTGCTTTCCATTATTCTCCAAGGATTATTAACTCTGATCCTAAGTCCGGAAGGTAGAAATTGTTTTTCCCCTATGGCTTGACGTTTGACCCGCTTTAAAATATTTATGATGTCGATCTCATCGAGGTCAAGATAAGTATACGAAACGTCCCTTCGAGTTGCATGATGATTTTCTAATGGCTCAGATCCATTTCCAACGATGGCTATGGTACATTCGTTTATGTATTTTGTGGTTTCTTCTATGTCGTAAAATGTAGTACAGTTTAATGAAGCCATCTGGAAACGTTGTGAAGAAAATCAATTAATTAAAACAATAAAGTATTATCAATTTTTATAGATAATTTTAACTGCCTTAGAAAGTGTTGAATTTTTTCGGTATTTCACTAAAAACAAAAAAAATATTAATACTTATTATTCTTTGATTGGAAAGCTTTAAAATAAAACAAGATACTTACACAAATCTTCAAAGGTCCAGTTCCCATTGGTATTAGCTGAGCATCTTGGTGTCATTATAATAAGGACAAAAACTGTTGCAAATGTTAGGCATACGAGTTTGAAAATATGCATTTCAATTAAAGCTTTTAAAAATAAAAGATGCAAAAAGTTGGAGTTTATTTATATGTATGCTCCGGATTAAATGAGGAGATTGGAAGTGGTATTTATACACTTTGGGGCGAGGTCAGTTATATTTAAAATTAGCTAATTTCTATCATCTATCAATGCATCTGGTTATTCAGAAATCCCGAATTTGACAAATTGACAAGTAATTTTAGTCGTTTTTGTAAGTTTATCCAACTATAAATTTAGTTAAATAATTGATCGATAATCATAGGATCTGAAATTCAGGTAATAGTTGTTGGAAATGTATTTTCCAGCTTTATTTAAATGGAAGCAAATGCAATACAATAAAGATACACGAGTTTCCGGTGCTGCTGTATATAATTTATGGGAAACTAAATAATCAATCTAACCCAGAAAAAATATTTGTTTTTGGTTAAATTAGATAATGGGAACAAATTAAAAACAGAAAAACATTGCAATTTTAAATCATGAATTTTACTTTACATTGTATACGATATCATTATCAGTAATCCCAAAATAGTTTAATAAAATTGTTAAATTTCCGAATTATCTTTATATTTTACAATTTAGATTCCTTATAATTACAAACATTTTTCAACTTGAACCTCTCAAGTGAAAAAAATTTCTGAGCCCTCGGATAAGTACAAACTCCTTTAAGAGCAAGATCAGCTAACATTTGACCTACAACAGGAGCCAATTTGAATCCATGTCCACTAAAACCACAGCCAAGAAACAAACCCTCAGAATTTGGTACTTTATCAATAATGAAGTCCCCTTCAGGTGTCCAAACGTACATACAACTTTCAGTCATTACAGGGCTTGGGTTGACTCCTTGGAAAAAATTGAGTAGAAATGGACCAACTTCATTGATCAAAGCTTCATGACCCGGTTCAAAGTCTCTCTTGTCGGGGTCAACTTCTTTGCCGAAATGTACGGAGCATTTTATTAGACCTATTACAGAAAATGTCACAGTTCAAGTAAAAAGGGTTAAAAGCCTCCATCATTTAAAGTATTCCTTTATGCACCTTTCCTTGATTCAATTAAATTCTTAACTGTCACAATTGTTGGCATTTTATTTTTTAATCAAAGAACCATTCTTTGCTATGAAAAATTTGATAAAATTTTGAAAAATGGACCAGAATTTGATTTTTAACGAGAATTTGCACGATTTTGCGACTTTTATACCTTTTTTTAAATGCTTAACCTCACTAGGGCCACTTTATGTGTGACAATACTTTTTATATTATTTTTAAATTCACCAAAAATAAATTTCAAACAATTGAGTTATTGACCTGGGTATTCCAATGCGGGTGTTCCATAGATTAATGGATCTTCATAGTTGATAAAGACCGGAAAGGATTTAGACGAGTAGGCTTCAGGCTTATCTACTTTCCAATAGGCGATTGTTGTTTGTTCGGGCTTTAAGGGTAAGTCTATTCCAAAATTTTCTTTTAAAATTTTATTTGTCCATGCTCCGGATGTAAAGATGCATTTCCTTGCTCGGATAATTTCTCCTGGAAATAAATATATTCTTTATTATTTTAAATAGTAAATAAAACAATTTTTAAGAAAGTTTCTAGAGATTTTATTTACCTGTTGACGTTCTCAATTCAGTGTAAAAAGTGTCTTTAGAAATCTTAACAACTTTACAATTGTCTTTCATCCGACAGCCATTCGCCTTAGCCAAAGTTTGCAAAGTCGCAACCGCTTTTGTGGCATTCAAAATACCAGAACTTGGAGAATAAACTGCGATATAGTCTTGAGGGATGTGGATTGTTGGAAATCGTCTGGAAAGTTCTTCAGGCTTGAGGACTTCGTGACGAACTGAGTACTTTTGAGCAGCTTTTATTAAAGAGATCAATTGAGGGTTGTTTGGACGACCGAAATCTAGTCCCCCGGTTTTTGTGAAGACTTTTGACCCTGATTTCGATTCTATTTCTGCCCATAACTTGTAGGCGGGTTGCATTAGCTCGGTGTAGTGGTCTTGGGGGTAGGTCATTCGAATTATTCTGGTAGGGAATTAACGAATTTTGTTTAGTTTTTGTGATTTTAAAGAAAATAAAACTTCCATTTTAAAAATAAAAATCGATAAATTCTATATATAAAAAGTTGACAACCAAAAGCAATAATACTTCAGTGTTTGATTTTTTTCTGGACGATATTAGGTACGTCGTCTGGCGAAAAAAATAGAATTAACTGCAGTATAATTTTTAGGTATTATTTCGGTAGGAAATTGAATAAAAAATCATTTAATTTTTGCTGTCAATTTTAAAAAAACTTTTTGAGAAATTATTCAATCCTTCACCTGCTCTCGCCATGACTAGATCCTTTTCTGTGAAGGAAGTCGAATTGCTCGATCAAAATGATATTTTTTGTCGATTTCGACAAATAATATGCCGTTGCACTTCCCATCACACCAGCACCAATTACGGCTGCATCGTAGATCGGACAGTTTGACATTTTTTAGCAATTAGTTTACATTAATTGTTTGAGTTCTTTGTGAAAAACTTTAATCAACCTTCCAGCCGATTAAAAACTGACATACTAATTATAAATGTCTTGAAACTTGTTAACTTAAGGAATTTTTTTATTGCAGATTAAATGACATTTAATTACACGACATTGCCCAAAATAAATACGATGAAATATGATGAAATAGTTTTGTTTATTAATTGCTTAAAGCAAACTCTTACTATCTACTTGACCTTTAACATCTGAAACGTGACATTAAAGGATTTTTGTTCTATCTTTGCTCTTGGGCCAATGACAAACAAAGTGAGAGATTTCATCATCCAATAAAATGGACTTAAAGTCATAATTTTTTTTTATTATTATCACGTCGTAAGTTTTGGTTTGGTTGAAACTCAACAGTCCGTATCAATTTGTCCATACTTGTAATCGATACCAATAGGAACAAAAAAATATTGAGCAATCATCTAAGTTTTTTAAAAACCTTTTTATAATCTCTGCGATTGTAAATATTAAAATTAAAAAAACACTCTACCATAACACCAAGATTATTAACTCCGGATGTTTTTAAACCTCTTTGTGTAACCGTGCTTAATGAATGATTCCAATCAATTTAACATTCCTAACCTATCCTTCGAGAATTGAGAATTCACCACCGTGAGCAGTAATTATCTAAGTAACTGCAGCAGTAAGTAAGTAAAGTAGGATTACACAATATATTTCAAAATAAATGCAACCAAGAATCAAGAATCTGCAAAAAATTATACGATTATTTGTCATTTTATTATCCACCATTCCATTACATTTTATATTTCAAGCTTATCGGTCATATCACTTTATAGTAAGATGATTGAAGTGTGACCATAATATGAACTGGTATGCTTAATCTCTGTTTAAATTCTCATAAAATTTGTAATTTGCAAAAAGAGCATTGCTTGTATAAAAAATGTCCTAGAATTCGTAAGTTAAAAGGAATAAAAACTTTTTTTAAAGTTTTATTAAATTTTTTACATTTAAATTTAAATTACGATTTTTTACAATTAAGTTTAAATTAAATTTTATAATTGTAATGGGCTTATCAACGCTTAACGGATCTGTTCTTTTAGATAAAAAATATTTGTCATCCCAACATCCACTTTCTGGAATATCATTAACAAATATTATGACACGGAAATCTTTTATTGACTAAATTTGTAATTATCCTAACAAAAAGATTCACTCAAATCATATTTAAACAAACGAATAAAAGCTCATCTTCACTTTAAAAGACCTTCGAACAGGGCGACGAAAAACTTGAATCTTGAAATGTTCAATGTTAAATATTTCCTCATATTCACTTATCTATATCCTCCATGTGCCAACATCAAGTATGTATCAAGTTCATTATTTAATCTCTTGTTTCTTAAAGCTTGTACAATTCCACTGTTCATCATCTTCAGTCATTAACTTTACTTAGATGATACATACAAACTACAACTAGAGATCTGTTGCTTTTGAAGGAGATGGGAAATTTGTGCAGCCTCGGATGTTGGAAGTTATATTATTTCGATAAAAAGATTGGATAAAAAGGATATAGAAGCGGTTTTTTTTTGCAGTAAAAAAATCTTATAAATTATGAAGCTCTCATCCATTTGAAGCTCAAAAGTTTGCTCAAAACTTCTTGGTCTAATGGCCATAATTAAAATTACTAAACAAAATTTATGAACAGCCCCAAACCATCTTCTAGGTAACTTGCAAACTCGCGAATTGCACTCCTTAAATACATTAAAAGTTCTTTAAACTTGCATCCTACATTATGCTACCTCTGTTTAAAATCTGTTCCACTTAAGCGAGGCTAATAATTATTACTGCAAACCCTCGGGGCTATCATATCACATTAAAAGAGCTCAACTCTATCAAACATTGTGTTGGTTTGCTGTTAGACTTGAAATTTTAAGAAATGCTGTACATCTTGAATGAAGTTTACATCCATTCTGTCTTTATAATTCTTTTTAATAACAAGTCTTTAACCTCTCGTGTACTCAAGCACATACGCATTATTCAGAGTGCGTAAATTGCATTTACTAAATAACTTTAACTGCAGGGATAGCTATATCGGCTATAATTTTATATAATTATTCACATACAACTGCCACCTTAAATAATAATTATTTAACTAATTTACATAATAATCTTTGACCTCTTCAACATAATTTAATTTCATGCGTCAAATTTTTTGATAATTTTCAAACTATGTAAAGAGTTTTATTTTTTAAGTATCATTTACGTTCCTTTTCAGACCCAGAAACGTAAAAATATACCTTGAACTTTTGAAGGTTCGGACCTATTTCGTATTTACAGTTGACATATATAAAATAAATCCTAATTTTAGATATCATTTGTGTGTCACCATTCATGAGTTATTTTCAAACGCAGCAACGTGGCTTCTAGGAATGAAGGGTTAAACGGTAAAAATATAAGCAAACCCTTTATGCCCTCAATAGCCTTGGGCTAGAATCCACTCAATATTAATTTATCAGATATAATAATTGCAATTCAAACTTCATAAGTTCCAAGTCTCACCGAAGAGAGTAACAATTTATTTAGCTATAATATTAGCTAATAACACTAGCAGAAAAATTCCCGTGGGAATCTTGCCCATTATTTTAGCTTAATTATTTAATCGTCTACTACCTGTTTTGAACTAATTTAATTAATTCAGATTTGTTTTCAAAAAAGTGTTTAACAAACTGGCTGGTTACATAAAATGTTTACAACTTTAACACGTGGGGAAGAATACAAAAACATCTTTAAGAATAAGAAGAAGTGACAATCAGTTTTTTCGTCAGTAGCTTACTAATTTGAAGGTTACATCTCCTGACAAAAATAATAATATTTTTGCAGTGAGTCATCTTAGCATGTCCTCTAAAATCTACTGTGCTATAGTGAATTATTAGATAACAAGTTAATATAATAGAACAATAGTAATCGACTGGTTCCAAATTACTTTGGAAGGCAACTCTTGTTTCTCAGGGATTCTTTTTTCCATTAGCCAGTAGAAATAATAATATTATTGCAATTATGGACACTACTACTAGAACCAAAACATGATATTATCATCATAAACGGGATTGCAAATTGTTCATTTTTTATACAACAAAGTCTATGGAATAATAACAGCATGTTCTCCTGAAGAACACGTATTCCTTGCAGCATTTGTACGAAATAATCTGTGAAGAATTCAAGGATATCCGTCTCTCTCTTTATATTTCGTATAAAAATTTATATAAAAGATTTTAAATACTTTAATCATCCCAAGCGACCTATATCAATATACCTTGTGCCAAAAGGTGAATTTTGGTGAACTATTGGCTATACACAAGTCACACAGACAAAATCACGTAGGCCTTTACAAAGGCCCCAGAAAGTGCAGTGAAGATAATAATTTTTGTAAACATTCAATACATAGCTAAAAAGTGTAAACCAGTTTATAAAATTTACGTAAATGTTAAAAGCCTTCCCACATGAAAGAATTCATTCTCAAATCATCCAACCTGTCTTGATTAATGATTATACATCTACAAAGTACATATATACAAAGCAACAAGATAGACACAACAATCTAGAGAAAAACACGAGAAGAAATCCTCTAATCCTCATTCACCGTCTACTTTTTGCCAATACAACATTTTTATTTTACAATTGTATAGAAAAGTGAACCACAACTAAATAACATTCAAGCTTTAAAACATTATTAAAAAGTATAATCTATACTAGCCAAGTGACCAACTGAAGATTTTAAAGAGTGAGAATATCATGTGCCCCAAAAGAAGCTAGAGAGAAATGTAGAACACCTCTTCTTCATCATTGCAAAAACAAACCTGCATTTTTCTACCTGAACAAGAGACTAGGTTAAAGTTAACTGTGCTAGTTGCATTTTGAGCCTCTTGAACTAAAATCTAAAATGCTACGCTCATCTGCACAACCCAATCTGATACTAGAATCAAAAGAAGAAATCCTCTACTAAATTATACTAGAGATTTAATAAGATCCTCCTATGATTCTAGAATAGAAATCTGGGTGAAATAAAGTGTTACAGTTTTGAGTTTCATTTTTAACTTATTTCTGCACAGTAATAATATTAATTTTATTTGTTTTGAACATGGAAGAAAATCCCCCGAGAGGTAAAGGACCATCTGAGTTGACATTTCAAAAGTTGAACCATCTTATCAAAGGTCAACTTAGATTCCTCCTCATGCCTGATGATGGCCAATACACTGAAAACAATTCAAGTTCAAATAATATTAAAAACCAATCGGAAATGGTGACAAGTAATCATAGCAATCATAGTAGTAGTAATCATTCAAATAATACTACGAATAGTGACAAGTGTAATGGAAACGGGAGCAATAATTCCAATAATTCCAACGGTGGTGGTGGCTGCAATGGGTTTCATGACCACAACGAAGCAAAGAAAAATCACAGAAACAATGGATATCAACAACAACAACAACAAAATCAAAATAATAAAAATCCAGAAGATAATAACCACACCCACCACCCTCAAATACAAAGATACAAACGAAGTACAGACATTGAAGCAGAATTGTCTCGAATCCTCGAAATAATCCTTACCGACTTGATCATGATTATGCTCTGCCCGATAATCCTTCCTTTAGTCTTTCTAAACATTGTACTCCGCTGGACATTCACAATCTACCATAGAATAAGAAACAAAGGAAAGATACGACTTATGCGAGGAGAAGACGCCTTCTGGGCTTCCGAATCTCCTGCAAATCCAGGGAACTTTACGTCAATGTATATAATCCAAGGGGATTGTGACCTCTCAAAGATCCGTTCAAAGTTATCAACAAGTTGGGTCGAAGCAAAAGACCCTAAGGGTCGGCCTTTGTTCTCAAAGTTAAAACTCCGAGCTGTTAAAAAATCCGGGTATTTTGCATGGGAGGATCATGACAATTTCGATATTAACGAACACATTCGCTTCCTTCATCCAGAAAACCCGAAAAAAGTAACAGGGGAAGATCAACTTTTTGAGGAAATCCGGGATATCTACGACATTACTTTGGCATCTGATAAGCCCCAGTGGGAAATTCTTATAGTGCCTAATTACGTTTATAACAACCCAGAGCTAAGGGAAATGAAGCATTACGCGATAATATTTAGGATTCATCACTCCATAATGGATGGCTTATCTGCAGCCCAAGCTTTGAGAATGATTGTAGCAGATTCTGTGGTTGAGGCTGGAGTAGACCCTATGAAACCTATTAGGGCTCCTTTGTGGCAAAAAATGATGACTTATCTAGTAGCAGCCTTTCTCTTAGGTCCTTATGTCCTCAGACATAATTATACTTCTAGGGAATCGAATTCATTCCACGGACCGAGTCTAACCGGCCCCAAGACGTTAGGATGGTCGAGACCATTGAAGCTTGAAGCTATTAAAAAGATGAAGGAATCGACAAATACTTCTGTCACTGCTGTGTTTATCTCTTGTATTGGTGGAGCGTTTAGAAGTCTTTCTTCACTAAAGGGACATCCAGTACCGCGGAAGATGACTGCTGTGACCTGTGCAGCTATGATTCCTTATCCGAGTATTAAAGCACAGAACCGGTTTTGTGTTGTTTTTACTCCGATTGCAGCTAAAGAGAAACTTGCGTCAGAGAGATTGAAGATTGCTCAAAAGTCTTTTGATAATAGGATGGTTGCTGCGGCCGAAGTTATTATGGCTTACTGGATTACTTGGATTGGGGGCAGTTTTCCTGTCATTGTTTTGGAGTGGCTTCAAGAGGGTATTTGCCATGGGACTGTTTTACTTTCTAATTTGCCTGGCCCGAAGACAACTACGTGAGTCAGCTCAACTATTTTTAAAAATTGAAACTTGTTATATTTAAAATATATATTTTTGTTGATTTGTAGACATATCTTTGGTGGAGATCCGATTATTGATATTGTTGGATGGAGTCCTATAAGAAATCGAATTGGTGAGCTAATTGAATTTAAATTTTCAAACAAATCGTATCCAAAAGTACTTGACAAGTAAATCTATAATATCCAAAATAAGAATCTTAAACCGTGCCAGATAACACTGACTGGCAAAACCAACAATAAATTTTAATTTTTTTACGAGCAATTTCACTGTGATTCATGTTTTTAATTATTATTTATGAGATTTTAAATCAATTTTTAATGTTTTTTTAAAAATTATTCTAGGAATTGCAATGTGCCTATTCGGATATAATGGAAGGATTCGAGCAAACGTGATTGCAGACAGTAGCGTGTTCCCTGATGAACAAGATGTGGCGACGCTTATCGAAGAGTTTGAAAAGGAGTTTCTACTTTTAGGCAAATCCATTGGATTGAAGGATCAAGACTGTTTTACGGAGCGTGTAATAAATGCGAATAATTGTAATAATGAATTACGAGAGGAGATGATGATGATGGCAAATGGTCAGAAGAATGGATTGACGGAAAGCAGACTCTCTGTTTCCGATATGATACATGATTTAAGTTAAAGTTGTGTCAATTTATGAATAATTGTGAATATTTTTTGTATCTTAAAGTATAAATTGAAAATAAATAGTAATATAGTATATCCTATGTGTAAATTTATGAGAATGTTCATTTAGCGATTTAATCAATATATAACTTTTTTTTGTACATTTTTTGGTTTAATCGCGATTTAAAATAGTAAACTTGAAATGAAAATGTCATTATATGTTTATCTGATATTTTTTATTTCGGTAAAATTAAAATCTATTAACATCAAAAATATGAAAGTCCCAAAGTAAATACACATTAAAATTCGCAATCATTTTAAGACTTTGTCGGAATAAGTAACTCGGGTCTAAAGTAGTAAATAAATACCAATTAAAAACAGAGTTTTGAAAAATACAATTACAAAAGGTCAATTATCAACCCAAAGAAGATCAAATCGAAGACAGCTTTTGATTATTTGAACAAACTTTGCAGTTTATCACGCCAATTTATGAGATTTCCACAAGAAAAAAATTCAGTTATAGAATAGATATCCAGCTTCTGGCTATAATTATTAATTATTATGTCAAAACACAAAAATGATTCAATTCAAGTGCCCTTTCTTTTAACCGTTTTGAAAGCTGTAACTTGGTATTTAATTTATGAATTAACAAACGGGGTTTGCTTTTAGGTCATGGTGAGTAAAGTTTTTTTTCAAGAAATCGGATCTCAATGTACCCCAAAATGGACAGAAACCGGGAGAAATTGAGAATTTCTAAAAGTCAATTTGCAATTGATTTTGTTGACATATTTTTGGTAAATTATTACTCAGTTTGTCATTATTATTTTGCATAAAAATAACAAGTTATATTTAATTGCTTTGTATTTCAGAAGGTGCTTCATGTGGTGTTGGGCGTTCGAGGTTCTTCAGGCAGCAGGGTAAATTTGGTAAATTTTTTAGGATTTTTAAACTAAAAACATAAAAATAATATGCAATTCTAAACTAATTCGAGTAATTTTTGTTTCTAAATTACCCGACATTGTTTTGTGTTCGATAATGTAAATGATTTTGTTCTTCTTTTCACATTTCAGGTGGTAGTAAATCAGATTTAATTGAGAAAGCAGTCAAAAACGACCTCGTTTTTTGAATGATGTACAAGACAGTCAGGGGAAGAGAGCTTTATAAAGCTCCTCAGCGGCTTTATAAAGCTCCTCAGCGGCTTTATAAAGCTCCTGACAGCGGCTTTATAAAGCTCCTCAGGAGCTTAATTAAGCCGCTCCAGGAGCTTTATAAAGCTCCTACTAATCCTGTTATATAA